>ML777960.1:1913418-1935385 GCA_009831015.1 Picea engelmannii
GTCTCCAAGTGGGAGATTGTTGGTTGTGGAGCCTGATTATCTTCCTGATTTAGAGGTCTTTTACTTTCAGCCGTGTTTATACCCCATGAAGTATTTACACCCCAGAATTATGTACACTCTTCCACGCGGGGGAGTGCAGAGGGAGGGTACCCCCTTTGCGAGATCTAGAGGCAAGCGAGGGTTCAGGGGCAGTGTCCCCCGATGGGGGTTCGGGGGCAAAGCCCCCGAAGCAAAAATTGCCTTGTAAAAGTATATTGTAATTTCATTGTAAATATGGACCGTTCATTATAAGGTCGCATATCTAACGATAGAGATTATGTTAGGGTTTTTTGCCCTAGAAGGCAACCCTCTTTTATGAGGGAAATGTATTGCGACTATGTATGTTGGCAAGTATTGTATTCTGAGAGAGGAGACTGTGAGAGAAAGAAGAGGAAGTTACAGCGGGTTTTGTTGTAGGTTGTATCCCTTCATTTTGATAGATAATAATAAAGAAAGGACCTGGCAATTCCTCTGGTGGACGTAGCCCACACTGGGTGAACCACGTAAATCTATGTCTCTCTTGTATTGTGTATCTTCTGTGTTTTGTTTCCGCATTTGTTTTATTTTATTGCTCCACGGTCCTGATTTTCTAACACTTCTTCCACAACCATTGATATTTGGTTCCTTAATTTAATTGAGTGAAGGTGTTCTTGAGCTATCCTCGCTACTTCATGAATCTAACTTCCCACAAAAACCCAAATTGTTCTTCAGAGATTTGATTAGATAAAACTCTTTTCAACCTTCCAGTTATAACCTTTGAAATAATTTATAAATGCAGTTTCATAAGGAGGTGGGATTAAATTTCTCAAAAGTTGTCAGACTGTCTTCTTTAGAAATTAGTGCTAGGAAGGTTATATTGAAGGCTCCAAACATTTTTCCTTGAGTTCTTGTAGTCTCCATAACTCTTCTTAAATATTGCTTGATAAAATCACAATAACCTAAGAAAAATTACACAAGGAGACCATTAGGCCTAGAAATGTTGTCCTTTCGAAAACTCTGGAAGATCTAGAAAAATTATTCTTTCCCCACTTCCTTTATCAAGGCTTGATTATATTCATGATTGAAAAAGATAGGGAACGAGTTTGATAACCTAATAACCTTTGTTATTGTAACACGAGTGTCCCATTTGTAAAGGGAGGAGGAATGTTTTACTCCTTGAGATGCCATGTCCTTAAAGTTTGTTTCCCAAGTATCATCTCCTTTATCAATTTTCCATACATATTTAACATTATTTCTATAGTTTGCATACCTATGAAGAAATTTAGTGTTCTCATCACCAACTTGTAGCCATAACACCTTGCTCTTGGGCCTCAACTCTTTTTCTTTTTCCTGTGGTATATGCCTCTTTTTTTCTTATAGAAGATTTACTTCTAGCCTTTGCTCCTCACTCATCTACCCAAAACCTTCACTATTGTAGATTAGATCCAAGGCTTCCTCCACTTCTCAAAGAATCGATCATCTCTCAGCTTTTTGTCTGTTACCCATTTGGCAACTACTTTTTAAGCTTCTTTCAAGTTATGGTTAAATTGGATGGGAGAAAAATATCTTAAGTTACCATTATAGGGTTTCCAAACAACTTTTCCCTACAAATTCCTCCACCTTCAACCTTTATGTATTTAATTTGAAGGGGTTGGTAGGTTTCTCTAAAGAAGGTGCCACTTCCAACACTACAAGATTGTGACTATAATTCCGCCTTGAGGTGACCCATTGTTTAATTTGATTGAATTCATCAAGAAATTCTTCAAAGATTAAGAACCGATCGAGCCTCTTAGCAATTCTTGCTTCTCCCACTCTCCTGTTTCTCCAGGTAAGGGTCAATTTAGCTAGTTCAATATCCAAAAGACCAACTTCTTCCAACTTTATGAGAAATTACCCTGAAAGGCAATGTAATTGTGCAACCGAGCCCCAAACCTCTAAAGCTCCTATAGTGAAATTCAAGTCCCCCCTATCACTACTAATCCATTTTGAAAAATTTGTCCCAGTATTCCACCTTGTCCATGTAAGGACTATAAACAGTCAACACTATGATATTTTACCCCAAATCCAAGGAGATAAGGGAGGTCCCTAATCTTGTAGAAAATTCCAATAATTAGTAAGTGTACATGAGTGTTTTTTTCATCCAATTATGTTCCCTCCCGATCTCCGAGTGGCATCTATAAAACTGAAATCCTAAATACTAAACAATTTCGATAAATCTCGAGTGATTTTCTCCATGTTTGACATCATCTCTTTTAGTAGGATAATAAAAGGTTTGATATTGCCAACTAATCTCTCCAGGGCCTATTTTTTTGAGGGGTTAGCCAACCCTTTTCAATTAAGGGTCAAAAAATTCATTTGGAACCCTCAAAAGAGGCATTTTCTCTAAGAGCCCCTTTCAAGGATCATTGTTTCTCACATCGGATTTCTTAAGATGCTTGTTTTTTATCCATGGACATGTAAGATTTCCTTCCCCTTTGATTGGATTTAGTGCCTTTCTCTTCAAAAAGACCCAATCCCCCTACTACCTTGCCTAGAAAATCGAGAGCAGCTTTGTTTCTAGAATGTTGATTATACTTCGGGACCCATGTCAGTCCACAATTTTGCTTAACATTTCACTTCACAATAGAAGATTTGGCTCACCGGCTCTACAACTAGGGTTTACCGAGGAAAAAATATTGTAGAGAGTGTGCTCTATCCATGTCAAACCCAGGCGCAGAGGAGGAGCTTCCCCACCCCCTCCTCTGCCACCAGATATTGTGTCTTTTCAGTCTTTGAACTCTTCCTACAAGAAATCAGTGAAGCAAGCTCCTTCATGATTCATGAAGAAAGTGGATGATATCCCAAAAGTTCATGTCCATTCGTCTTTGACTCGTCCGATTGTGATCCGTTTGGTTAAAAATGGGCTCATTGGTCAGTTTACTGGGCTTTGGCCTTCTCCCAAGGCCATGAATCAGTGGTTGGATCTAAACTGGAGGAAAAATATCCAAGGTCAAATGTCCTCATCATTTTGTGGTAAGGGTTTCTTCGCCTTTTTGTTTGAAAAAAAGTAGATCGAGATCCAATCTCTAGAAGCGGTCTGTATTTCATGGGATCAAGGGGAATGTATATGAATAAGTGGACTCCTTATTTTAGTCTAGAGAATGATATCCCATCTGCGGTGCCTGTGTGGGTACGTCTTCCTTTCCTCCCTCTTCATTGTTGGAATGATGAAACCCTTAGAAATATAGGTAACACATTGGGAAAGTATATTGATCGTGTTGAACCGCGAGATGGACTTCAAGCTTATGCCAGGCTCTGTGTTGAAGTGGATCTGGAAAAAGGATTTCCTGAAGCCATCCAATTAACCTTGGATAGTTGGGCATATATTCAACAAGTGGATCATGAACAACTGACATTCAAGGGCGAAGCATGTCATGAATATGGACACTTTGTTAAAAATTGTCCACAAAATAAATCTGATCAACTAGAAGAACGTGCCCAAGATCAATGGCAACATCCTTAAAGGAAAAAGGCAGTTAGAAAGGAGGTAATATAGCAACCAGGCCATGGACAAAGAGGAATTTTGTCTTCTCCTTCTCTCTTATGATCCAAAATGGATCCAGGAAGGCCTAAAAATCAAAGTTCTCGGAATCGGTTGAAACCAACGCCAATGTTTCTATCTCGTCGCGCTGATTTCAACCATATATTTTTTTCGCAAATGGACACCGTATGTGAAAGATATCGCATTCTGACCGATTTCCCAAACGTACAAAAAGTCAACTGGTCAAAGTCAACAGGTCGTACTGCTGATGTCAGTAGTATAACATGTGACGTTAGCGTGACGTCATCATGATGTCATCATGCTAACATGGCATCACCACGAGGTGACACGTGTCACTTGAATTTGGTGTTTTCGAGCTGAGTTGGCACCAGTACGGATTTGACATGTGACAATCCATACATGATGTGGCCCAATGGCAGGCTGACACATGGCAGTACGGATGACAGCTGGACTGTACGAAAGATGATGTGGCAGGGTGACTGGCATGTACGGATGTTGACTGTGCATGTTGACTATGTGGTATGGTCCCAATCACAAGGTGAAATGTGGCCCAATCAGAGGGCACCATGTGGCACTCGGATTTTGCCAATATTAGCTAGTTCAAAAATTTGTTATAGCCTCTGAGAGTTTCGAACCCCCAACCTCTGTGGGTGCTAACAAACTAACCCACCAGGCTAACCGTCTACGCCAGATATGTTCCTTGTTAGTGATATGGCGGAAATAATATTTGAGTTAGCGATGTCACGTGTTAAGGGATAAGCCATGGTCGGCGGGGGCTAGCCCCGACCGACCAGGAGCTAGACCATGGGGCTAAGCCAATCCAAAGGGTGCATGGGAGGTAAGGACTTGGCCACATGGGCCATAGCCACATGACCAGGACCCAGAATCAAGTGGGGCAAGTGCGCTCCAGCCCAACCCGTTGACACATGGACTTGATCCATATGATCAGGAGCCCAAGAATAGGGGGTTGCACATGTATTATTTCCAAATATAGGTTTTAAACCATATTATATATATTTTATTGATTTTTAAGCCTATTTTTAATGGATTTTGCCCATTATTGGGGGATCTGGAGCCCGATTGAGGCCAAATCTTGGGAGGAAGTTGGGAGGTTGATGCCAACTCCAAATATATATAAATCAGGGGTTCTTAGCAACATTTAGAGGGGTTCAGAACAGGAGAAATGCTGAGGAATTTGAAATCCAAAGCCTTTTTTATGCAAGGAAGCCATTGAGGAGGGGAACTTTGTGGGCCAATTCCAGGAGCTACGCTCAACCGTTTTCAGTGTGGTTAGTTGTGTTGGATTCTTGAGGTCGAGCAGAACACAACCAAACCAATTTGTGATCCAGTTGAAACTTTTCTAATGTACTTTTGAAGCATTGAAGAGAAATGAGAAAGCCTCACCCACTAAGACAAAGGCCCAGAGACATAAGCAATCTTGTCGAACTCCGTTAACAACTTTGTTGTTATTTGTGCTTACGTTCTTATCTACATTTCTTATTATGGATTCTATAATATCTCATTAATTTCTTCTTCTTTCATCAATTACTAATTGGTAAATGAACTCGTGCTTAAAACTTAACCAAGTCTTTTAAAGATCATTTTCGGATCAAGTGGTATCAGAGCAGGTTGACGGTTGGTTTTTAAGTTTGCATGATTACTAGGGAAAAGTTGAATCGTGGTGAAGGAAAGCTTGTAGAAGGGGATCCTGAGATTGGATCGAGAAAGAGGACTTCTCAAAGTGAGGAGATGGCATCGGAAGAAGGCATGTCTCAAAATGAGACCGAGTTGCAAAAAAATTTATTCGCCGTGTCTGAGATGGTAAAAGTCTTATATGAGGATTACTTGGAACGAAAGAGGCCTTTCCAAGGGGAATTTTATAAAAAAGACAAAAGTGAAGAAGGAGAGGATCCTCCTAATTCTCCTCCTTCGCCTCCTTCTTCTCCATCAACTTCTTCTTCTTCAAGTACAAGTTCCAAATCCACCATAAGAAAACATTCCCATAAACATAAACATGATATGCCTTTACTTAAGCTTGATGTGAAATTTGAATTACCCATGTATGATGCTGAGGTCAATGTTGAGAGGCTTGATAACTGGTTCAAACAGATGGAAGTTTATTGCAGTGTGCAACAAATCAAAGATGAGGCAACCCAAATCAAGTTGGCATCACTTTGTCTTGCAGGCACAACACTCATCCGGTGGCAAAGTAAGTTGCAAAATGGCACGCAACAAGTTGGTAATGTATTTCCATCATGGAAAGATTTTGTTTTTGCACTTAGAAAACAATTTGTCCTTTGGGTTATAAAGAGAAGGCTTTAATTGAATAGCAAGGTCTTAAACTAAGAAAGAGACAAACAGTGCAAGAATACACAAATGAATTTTGTAAGATGGAATTAATGTTGAATATTCCATTACATACCCAAGAAAGTCTTATGAAGTATGTTGGAGGTTTACCTGCACGTATGAATAACACTATATTTATGTTTGGACCTACTAATCTTGATGAGGCTTATGTTCAAGCAACATACATTGAACCAGGGAAAACATGAGTTGGTGTATCAGGGGAATCGTCTTAAAAGAAAGAGGACAAAAGAAAGGGGAATGGCAAGAAAGAAAATTCAACGACAAGAAGGGAAGAGAAGCTCTCTTGCAAGCATTGCAAGAAAGAAGGGCATGATGATGACCATTGCTGGCAATTGCACCTAGAGAAGAGACCGAAGTGGTTCAAAGAAAGGAAAGGGAGGCAAACAGTTGAAACATCAACACGATCAACAGACTTGGGATATGATTCAAGTGATGAGACTAAGATCACAACAATTGGTTTGACAGGTAAAATTGGTGATGGATATGATTCAAGATGCAAGTTGTTTCACATAAGGGTGATAATGAAACATACTAAGATTGATACATTGATAGATAGTGGATCTCAATCTAACTTGATTTCAGAGGAAGTGGTTAAACAATTGGGATTAAACACTAAGATGCACCATAAACTTTACTCACTTTAATGGATAAGCAACAATCATAAATTGCACATAACAAAGCAATGCACTTTAAAGTTTGTAATTTCATCCAAATTTGTGGATGAGGTAGAGTGTGATGTGGTGTCACTCAATGAATGTGGAATGGTCTTAGGAAGTCCTTATTTGTATGATTGCAAAGAAATCTTCTACAAGGAACATAATCAATATCACTTAACTAAAGAAGGCAATGAATATGTTGTACATGTTGATCACTTAAAAGAAAAGCAACCTCTTCAAACAATGGAACAATTAAGGAAGGCAACTTATGCAAGCAACACACCTATAATTGTGTCAAATCAAGCAATTGATCTTAAGCATGAAGATGAGATGGTTGTAGAATGGAAGTTCAATCATACTTTGCTTCAAGATAAGATAATGTTGTGCAAGTACTACAAACATATTAGCTCATTTGCAGTCATATTTTTTATGTTATCGTTGCAAATGTTTTCAACATGGATGGTAGTAGCTTCAGTAAGATGTGAAAGAGTACAAGTGGCTAACAATATGTTGTCAGTTGTTATGGTTGTTTTGCAATTGATCTTGATGAGACAGGTGCACAAGACAGAGTTTAAATACAAAGAACAAGTGGGGTGGCCTATCCCGCACTTGATGATTGGTTAATACCCTTTTGGAGGACCAAAAGGTCTCAGTGGGGAGGCATGATCCAAAATGGATCCAGGAAGGCCTAAAATTCAAAGTTCTCGGAATTGGATGAAACCAACGCCAATGCGTCCGACTCGTCGCGATGATTCCGACCATATATTTTTTTTGCAAATGGACGTCGTATGCGAAAGATATCGCGTTCTGACCAATTTCCCAAACATGCAAAAAGTCAACTGGTCAAAGTAAACATGGTCATACTGCTAACGTCAGCAGTATGACAGGTGACATTATCGTGACATCATGATGATGTCATCATGATGACGTGGCATCACCAGGAGGTGACACGTGTCACTTGAATTTGGCATTTTTGGGTTGAGTTGGCACCAGTACGGATTTGACACGTGGCATTGTACGAATGACGTGTGTCAGTCCATACATGACGTGGCCCAATGGAAGGCTGACACATGGCAGTATGGATGATAGTTGGACTTTACGAAAGTTGACGTGGCAGGGTGGATGGGCTATACAGACGTTGACTGTGTGGTACAGTCCAATCACAGGGTGACACGTGGCCCAATCAGAGGATGCCACGTGGCACCTTGAAATTTGCCAATATTGGCTAGTTCAAAAATTTGTTATAGCCTCTGAGAGTTTCAAACCCCTGACCTCTGTGGGCGCCAACAAAATAACCCACCGGGCTAACCGTCTACGTCACATATGTTCCTTGTTAGTGATATGGCGGAAATAATATTTGAGTTAGCGGTGGCGCGTGTTAAGGGATAAGCCCCGGTCGGAGGGGGCCAGCCCCGATCGACCATGAGCTAGACCATGGGGCTAAGACAATCCAGAGGGCGCGTGGGAGGTAAGGGATTGGCCACATTAGCCATAGCCACATAACCAGGACCCGAAATCAAGGGGGGCCAACGCGCGCCAGCCCAACCCGTGGACACATGGACTTTCTCTATATGACCAGGAGCCCGAGAATAGGGGGTTGCACATGTATTATTTCCAAATATGGGTTTTAAACCATACTATATATTTTGTATTGATTTTTAAGCATGTTTTTAATGGATTTTGCCGATTATTGGGGGTTCTAAAGCCCGATTTGAGGCCAGATCTTGGGAGGAAGTTGGGAGGTTGATGTCAAATCCAAATCTATATAAACCAAGGGTTCTTAGCAACATTTAGAGGGGTTCGAAATAGGAAAAATGCTGAGGAATTTGAAATCCAAAGCCATTTTTATGCAGGGAATCCATTGAGGAGGGGAACTTTGCGGGCCAATTCCGGGAGCTATGCTCAACTGTTTTCAGTGTCGTCAGTTGTGTTGGATTATTAAGGTCAAGAATAACACAACCATACTAGTTTGTAATCCATTTGACACTTTTTTGATGTACTTTTTAAGCATTGAAGAGAAATAAGAAAGCCTCACCCACTTAGACAAAGGCCCTGAGACGTAGGCAATATTGTCGAACTCCGTTAACAACTTTGTTGTTATGGTTTGTTGTTCTTTGTGCTTACATTCTTATCTGCATTTCTTATTATGGTTGTTATAATATCTCATTAATTTCTTCTTCTTACATCAATTCCTAATTGATAAATGAACTCATGCTTAACACTTAACCAAGTCTTTTAAAGATCATTTTTGGATCACCTTAGAAAGGGGAATCTATCCAAAACAAGTATGTTGAGTTAGTTAATCTAGAAGAAACACTTGAATAAACAAGGGAAATTCAGGAAGGACAAGAGGAAGTAGTTAAAACAGGCTCAGAACATGTAGATCTTGTCAGGGCAGGGTCATCCTATGCATGGAAGTGGGGACCCTTCCCATTCTAAAATCCCTTCTCGTCCCACTTCTGGGATTCCAGAAATACTAGAGGAAGGGCATCATGAAGGCTCATGGGATGACTCTGAGTTTGAATTTTCTCAGTCAATCACAACAAGGAAGGTGGGAAGTAAATCCAACCGCAACTGAAGGGAAATGGAAGCAGATTTAGAAAAAGAGTTGGACATCCAAACAACTTTGGAAGAGATCCTTTAAAAAAATGAAAAACCAACAAATATCCAAGCCACTTCAGTCAAGGGTGCATCTTACCAGCCCTCTAAAGGGCGGTCCACAAAATCAACTGGTAAATGATGAAAATTGTCTCCTGGAATTACAGAGGATTGGGTAGTAAATAAAAAAAGGAAGATATGGGAAAATTGATTCATTTAGAAAAGCCTAAAATCCTTCTGATCCAGGATAATTTAGGGAGCCATAAGCTCTCAAGGAAATGCAAAGAATTTGGAAAAAAAGTAAAGGTCTGGAAATTAGTGCAAGAGGTGCCTCAGGAGGTATCTGTACACTATGGAATACATAGATGTTCCATTTGGAAGACAACTTTTAGGCTGTGAATTAACTTCTACTCAAGTTGACTCATATTCCTTCAGGTATGTCATATCTCATAATTAATGTTTACGTGCCTAATAATTATTGGGAAAAAATGGAATGTTGGAACTCCCTTTTGGATTTGGCAAATGGGGATCCTCTCCAAATTTTCATTATGGCAAGGGATTTCAATATTACAAGACTCTTGAAAGAAAAAAGAGGTGGAACTATTGTTCATGATCAATTTCGTGAAAATATGGATGATTTAATTATTGCTATGGATCTCATTAATGTTCCTCCTATAAGAGGAAATTTTACATGGAATAATAGAAGAGCAAGGACTAGACATATAATAGCTAGGCTAGACCGAATCATAATAAGTATCTCTTTTCTCTCTCTTCCAACTTCCTTCTCCTCCAAAATTCTTCCTTGGGCTAGCTCTGATCATCGTCCTATCTCCTTATCATTTGAAAAATAAGTCAATTGGGGGCCTATTCCCTTTTGATTTAATCCCCTATGGATGGAGAAGTCTGATTTTCCCCCCTTCTATAAAGAACTTGGTGTCAAAGGATCACAAGGTCTCCAATGCACATTTGGGAATAGAAGCTCAAGCTCACAAAATTAGTGATAAATCTTTGGGCAAAAAAATTCTCTCGTCCTTTTCAATTGGAGGTTCAGGAAAAGCAAAAAAAATTAGAGGACATACAAGAAAGTATAGAGACAATGGATGTCTAGCCAGAAATTTAACAAAGGGAACATGTTACACCTCGTGAATACATAAAATCTCTGAAAGATGAAGAAACGATGTGGAGGTTAAAATCAATAAGCTTATGGTTACAGGTTGGGGACAAGAACACGGTTTTTTTTCCATAAGCAAGCTAAAGTAAGACAATGGAAAAATAAAGTAGAGGAAATTAAGTCCCCAACGGGGGAAATAATCCAGGATTTTGAAGAAATAAAACAACAGGCAACTAAGCATAGTCGACTGTATGCGAAAGAAGGGGAATTGGACGAGGATTTGAGTAACAACTTTATCTCTCACCTCCTACAATTGGTCTTAGAAGTTGACAATCAAGAGCTAAACAAACAAATATAGGAAGAGAAAATCTTGAAGGCAATCGATCAATTTAATTCGGATAAGGTTCCATGTCATGATGGATTCACCATCCACTTTTATAAAAGGTGTTGGTCCATTATTAAATTTTATTTCATCAAAATGCTCAGATATGTTAAAAAGTCATTGTTTAGGGGGAGCTACAAATCAATCTTTTTGGCTTTGCTTCTAAAAGAAAAAGGAGCTTTCTCCTTTGATAGATTTCGTCCCATTTCAATGTGTAATGTCTCTTATAAAATCATGGCTAAGATCATAGCTAACATATTGAAGCCTCTCCTTAGTTCCTTAATCATTTCCAATCAAGGGGGGTTTGTGGCGAACAAACAAATTTGGGACAACATAATAATAGTTCAAGAGGTGATTCACTCAAGACACAACCGAGGAGAAAAAGGTATGGCGATTAAAATTGATATGGCAAATTATTTTGATGGATTAGACCATTACTTTCTCAAGGTTGTCTTAAAAAAAATTGGGTTTAATCAATCTTTTATCTCTTGGGTGAATTCTTGTATTTCTAATCCTTTTATAGCCCCTTTAATCAATGGAAGACCAACCCCTTTCTTTAAAGCCTCAAGTGGATTAAGACAAGGTTGTCCTCTGTCACCTTTTCTCTATGTGCTCATGTCAGAATCTCTGAATCACCGCTTGGAATGGGAACGTATCAATGGCACAATCCCAGGACTTCGTATAGCCAGGAGAGTTAATAGAATTAATTATTCCCAGTTTTTTGATGATGTAAAGATATTAGGCGGTGCTTCCATAATTATGGCAAAGCATTTTAAACTAGTGTTGGATCAATTTACTCAGATCTTTGGAGGTCTCATACATAAGAATAAAAGTCATATATATGCCTCGAACATTAATGCGAGATGTCTCTTGGACATCACTCAAATTTTATCTTTCCCTATCTCAGATGAGTGGAAGATTTTCAAATATATGGGGATGTTTATTTGTTTAAAATCCCTCCCAGGGGAATATTGGCATATAATTTTGCATAAAATCAAAGAAAAGATGGAAATTTGGGGGGCGATTTGGTCCTAATCAAATCAATTTTATCCTCCTTTCCTTTATTTCAATTTTCTTCCCTCTTGGCACCCATGGGAATTAAAAATTCCTTGGCCCATCTCATTCGAAATTTTCTTTGGCTAGGTGGAAAATATAACACAAAGAAATTCCATTTGGTCAATTGGAATATTGTGAAATCACCTAAGGAACATGGGGGGCTTGGGGTTCGTGATCTAGAACTGGTAAACATAGCTTTGGGCTCAAATATTCTTTGGCAGATTATCATAGGAAAGAAAGAATGGTGGAAATTAGGTATTGTAAAAAATATTGCTTGGGAAATAGAAGGCGTTGTGTGGATTTGATCCCCCCTCGTATACCTAGTTCTCCTATATGGAAATTGCTTTGTGCCTCCATTTATTTTTACAAAAGGATCGGTTTTGGGTTCTAGGAAATGTAAAATCCATTAACTTATGGAAGGACAATATTTTAAACTTAATCCCTCTAGAACAAGACACACAATATGAAGATTTAAAGAGGTGGTTGGAGACACATCAAAAATCAACTTTGTTTGATGTCTCTGCATGTTATAATGATGGTTCATGAAAGAGTTGGAATCTCGAGGAATTTCCACCTCAATTGCAAATCCAGGCTCATACCCTTCTTAATGCTCTAAGGGGGGCGACTCTAGTTCACTGGAACAAACATGATTTTCGTGGATGGGGCTCTAGGGGATACTAAGTAAAAGCAAGATATTAGTCTTTGTTAGCTCAAACAAATCTTCCAGAAAGGTCTACTTGGTGGAGGAATATTTGGAATCCAGATGGTTTTCCAAATATCAACATATTTTGTTAGACTCTTGCACATGGGAAGATTCTTACTAGAGAAAATCTATTGAAGAGAGGGTTTCAGGGTCCATTTTGTTGTGTGCTGCGTGAAATCATTTTTGAATCAGCACAACATCTCTTTAGGGATTGTGATTTTTCAAAATAGGTTTGGTCCATTATATTTCAAGAGCTTTGCTCAAAAATTCGGTGGCCATTTAGCTTTAAAACTTTCCTTGGAAAATGGGAGCACTATTATTAGGGTTCATTTCAAGGAAAAATAAAATTTAAAAGACTCTTGAAAGCCATTACTAAATATGTTTGTTGGCAACTATGGTTAGTAAGGAATCGTGTTGTGTTCCAAAATAAGCATTCCTCTCCCAGTCTAGTTGCTAATCAGGTCATGATCCAATTGGTTGAATTTATGAACTCCAAACATCTTTGTTAGGAGGATAGTCCCTCATTAAACTTGAATGAGGAAGCTTGGGTAAAAAAATGTAATCTTTCCTTTATTCTTCAGTCAAGGTTCCCCAACGATTAGGATGGCAACTTCATTTTCCTTCTTCAAATCTTGACCCTTGGCTTTCCACTCAATTGATTCATACCTTATGCTTTGATGGGGCTTCGAAGGGAGACCCAAATAAGGTAGGTGTGGGGGGGGGTCATATTCATTTAAAGAAACTCTTGGATCATGTTCATTTTTCACTTCAAAACCTCCAAGTGAAATTCTTCCATGTGGTCCATCAATATAACACTGCTGCCGAAAAAATGGCCAATTTGTCCATTGGAAAGCCCCTAGGTCTCCTGAGGGTTGAAGTAGTGGAGATTTTCCTTTCCCCTCCGTGAACTTATGGTAGGGTCCTCAAATTTTTATGTATTTCCACCTGGTCCGTGGGTGGATGCATGGGAGCGATACTTGGCTCATATCCATGCAACCGGTCTCGTGGATTTGGATAAGACAGAATTATGGTGACAAAGGTAGAGTTATTAAGACAAAGTGTGAGCGGAGGTCTCGGCTGCGTGCAGCGAAATGTTGTCAGTACCATCGCAGGGGAGAAACAATGGATTTTGTCCTATTTTCACTTGCTTCGGAAATTGGAAATGCACAGACATGTCATTGGAAGCATGTTAATTTGGAAATGGACGTCAGTAAGAGCGTGGTGATGGAGATTGGATGAGAGAGAATATGGTAAGTTCAGACATTCCAGGTATGATCCAACTTAAGTAATAATTTCAGCAAGCTAAGCTCTCCATGCGTTGTCCTAATGAGGAATATGGGAGGAAGCATGGTTAAAAATGAAATCAGAGAAGCATGGGCCATCAATTGGAAGCATCCCTTTGTCTCCTTATCCTTGGTATTTCCAAGTTTTTTCGTGTTGGGTAGGTGTGTCATATCTGTGGTAGCCGTGACATGCAGGATTTGGGTTACCCACTTCAATCTAGCTATGAAATCTTCCTGTAGCATTACAATGTTTCTTTGGTTGGCTTGGTTACTTGGTATTAGTGTTGGACCCATTTCGACGTCGGTTTTACCCTGCAAAGTATTCTTCATCCCATGTAATTATATTGAGACTATGAAGATCGTTCCAACGTGGAAAAGAATGGACCCACGAGATCATGGGCATTCAATGGATAGCGAAATAGAAGCAAATGATTTTGAAGACTGACAAAGATTGTTTATCAGGGTTTGTGCTCTTCGTTCAACCATTTCTTATGCTCTAGAAACTTTGGTACAACATCGCACTTTAATATGTCAACTCCAAGATGAAGTTTATGCTTTGAGGAATCAAAACGAGGATCTTCAGAGGCGATTGGATCAAAAATGGGAGACCAAAGTTCATTTGTATTCATCAAGCAACATAAGAATTGTTTTAGAGGCATTAATAGCCCAATACCATATCTCAATGAACTTGTGGTAAATGATTGGAATAAGTAGGGAATCACAGGCCCTCAAAATGAAATTGGTAGTTGATCTAAAAGCATTTCCAATTATATATGTTTTTCCTCAGTATATGTATAGCTGGTATTTTTTATCGTCTTCATATTGTTCAAAGTTGTAGTAGTGCTAGAATATGGAGCAATATTAGGGGAAAACTAGAATTTTGTTTGGAAATAGGCTTAGTTCAACTAGTTTTGAATAGTTATCTAACTCTGAATCTAATCTATTGTAACCGAGTGGCCTTGACCACACCTTTTTAACGCAAAATATTTCCCAATTTGTGTAAAAAAATAATAATGTAGATTATACTTCACATGTTATAGGGGATTGGAATCACCGTTATCCTTCCCATCCAAGTCAAAGCTAAGGCTAGGGTTCGCAGAGGATCCTTCAAGACCTTTATAAGCCTCCAATACCCCTACAGTTCCAGGAATAGGTATGAGGAGAGAGGTTGGGTTTTTTTATTCTATATATACTAGGCAGAGAACCACTCGAGGATTTCAAACCTTTTGTTCCAACCTCATTTCCCTAAGACCCAAAAACAAGATTTAAAAAAAAAATACTTTTAGATAAAGAATGAGATTGTTGTGTACTCTTACCCAATTTTGTCTTGGCCTCCTTGTTCTCGCTAATTGTGTCCATATTTGGATCCTTGTGTTGGCCTGGCTTTGAGGTCTATAAATATGCTTCTAGAAGCCTGAAATGATGGCCAATTGGTGTTGCCTGGACCCCCACATCCTCATTTCTACTCAAAATTTGCATTGTTTCTTGTTCGACCATCTCCAAACCTCTCAGATGCTTTCTTTGTGCCCAAATATTTTCATAGCTCGGGTAATCACAATCTATAACTAGGTGCCCTGATCCAGGTGGATATTGGTGGCCACCCACCTATTTCAACATGTTCTTCTGTAATTCTTTGTAATTGTGGGTTCTACACTTCTGGGGTTGATTGAAGCCATACACATCTTGTAACACATTATTTCCCCCAGTCTGTAAATATAACTATATTGGCCAAGGAACTATGGAAAACCTAAAGGTGTGAATGTTTGATTGGATGGACCTTTGTACAAAAGGTCAATGAATGTAAATTCATTTATTTTAATAGAAAATGGTTATGTGCTGCATGAATGCTGAAAGAGGGGATGTGCTAAGAGAAAACCATGAATGCTATGAAAGGTGGTGGAGGGGACCCAGAATGGTTGCGTTAACCTCCACCGAACCAGTACCATGCTGGAATTAATTGTTCAAATCAGAACAACCCTTTGACCCAAGAATGAATTACAGTCGGGCTGGTAGGTGGGAAGGCCTCCTCAAGAGTTAATGAGGGGATGGGGCAGAGGTTCCATCCGTAAGGCTTCCAGACGTGACAACGGACTGGGAATTTGAGCCACACGCAACCTTGTTGAGGAAGGCAAGAAAGGAAGTGTGGTGGGGAGAGGAAGACATGCGAAGAAAATGAAGAGACGAGAGTGGAAACTCTTGGATCTGAGGAAGGACTGAAAGAGGAACAATGAGTTACGTTCACAGTAAATAGATATTGAGCCAGAAGAAAGAGAGTAACCTTCATCCTTATCTACTTTTGTATTGGGAGAAGGAGAGTAACCTTCGTCCCTAACTTCTGTTGAGATGGAAGTAAAAGATTGAATCTCAAAGCATCGTGGCTTAAGCTCGGGAGTGACCAATGATAAATCCAATGGGAGTGACTGAGCCTATGGTTGGGTGGAAACAAGCACCCCTTTCAGCAGTTGCATCATGCCTTATGGTTTTGAAAAGTGCTTTTATGCCTTGTGCTTTGAATTGTAAATAATGGATGCATGCTTGTATTTATATGCCATTAAATGGTTTCGGTATTGAATGATTAAGTTAAGAATATGCAATCGTTCCTTGAGAACTTTTACATCTACTTGATTTTCCTTATGCTCTAGTTTAATTCCTCGAAAACACTTCCCCCAGGGAATTTTCCTCACCGTCTTAGAGTCGAGTGAGTACTCCCCTAACTGTGGAGGTTGAACCCCGCAATTACTGCGAGGACAGAGTCTATTAAGCTCAGGAGAGGTAGTGCATGTATGCACCGAGTCTCTGCAAGGTGGGTAGAGACCGAGACCATCTTAGGTTCTAGAGTTGAGTAATTGAACGTAAGGGGTGCCTGGAAGAATTCTTCCAAGAATTACATTCAATAGAAAGAGTGCAAAACTCTTAATCCGTTCAGAGCCAACAAAGCTTAGGAAGAATAGTGAGATTCAAGTATCAGAAGGGAATATCATTTTGTTTATAAGATGAACAGACAAGATCCATTCAGGAGGATCCAAGGTCTATCGCGACCGTTAGATTTGAAGAAGGGGAACAAGCATTAATGCCTCGACTCCCTCAGTCTTTGCAAGATCGACGAATGTTGGTAATCATCGTGAAGGGGACAAATCCTCTGAAACCCGAAGTAGCGATGTGACTTGGACCGTAGATCCAAGGATCTATTGGGACCCTCCTTGACCATCGGATTGGTGAAATCGGAGTTCACACATCGAGAGAATCGCACGTTGGCATGATTAAACTTTTGAAACCCGAAGTTGTGATGTGATCTGTACCGTGGGATCGAGGAAGGTCATGGATTGTCGATCCGACACGAGTAGATTAACGCAAGGAGTACGTGGGAATTCGAAATTCTCTTAAGGACCAAGCTCATAAGAGACAAGCGCTTTTTAGAAGCGCAGATGAGGTCCAAGAGGCGAACTTGTTTCAAGTTCGTAAGCTATGGATGGAAAGCGGAAGTCGAGACCCATACACTAGGGCTCGCAGGAAGTAAATCGAAGGTCAAGACCTTCGAAATATCTGAAATCTTCCAAGTCAGGGAAGAAAGCAAAAGCTCGGGAGGAGGAGCAATAATGACTGTTGGATCGAGCACTATGAAAGATATGGACCATTGGAATCCACGTCCAGACAATTAGACGAGCGTGCAGGACGAGATCAAATCTGGGCCATCAAATCTAAGCACGAGGACCAACAGTCGTTGGATCCCAAGGAAAGTGCACGATGCCTAAAACCTTGAAAGTTCCCAAGAGAGCGGACTTTGTGAAGTCTCAAAGTTTCGAAATCATCAAAACCGTCCATCGTCGGGGTTGACAGGTGGAAGAAGATCCGAGAGTTTGAGGACTCGGACATCGGAAGAATTGGGAAAAAGCGAGATTTGATATTTGAGATTTCCGAAGCCCAAAAATCTGAAGCGACGAGAGTCATTGATGTGAAGGTGGACACGCGACGCCATATCTAGAACTCCGAAAGAAAAGAGAGGAGGAAAAGGTCTGAAGACCCAGAGAAGATCTCGATCTTTGATCAAGGAGGGAGATGAAAGACCATCGATTTGGTTGAGGAGGCCAAAGTCCCGTGGCAGGAGCAGAACCGTTAATTGAGGAGGACGCGTGGTAGACAATATGTCGTTTTGGAGAAATCTCTCCAGAAGAAACAATAGCTTGAGAACTGAAACTCCTGAAGGTCGGAATCGCAGAGGAAATTGTAGCCACATATCTGTAGGGACAGGTGTCAACAGATCTTCCACTCCGGAAGATAGCTACTAAGAAGGAAGCGAGAGTTTGAGAGTTGAAACTTCCGAAGGCTGGAGAGCTGGAACCAATCGTAACCGTTGATTTAGAAGGGAACTGTGTGCCGAAAGATCAGGGAGGTCTGGGAAGGCACGTGAAAGACAAGAAAGGAGGATAGATAGCAACCGTTGATCGCTTATCATCGCCGAAAGAAAGAGATCGACGATCGGGAATAAATGCGGTGCTCGAGTCTTAATTTTCCCTGAGCGGGCCGCAATTGAAACCACGGTATCGCCAAAGGCATACACGTCACTTTGTAGTGAATTATGGGGAAAAAAGTGGGTTGGTTTGAAACCACCCTTGGAGGCACGCGCAATCACATACCTTCCAAGAGGTCATAGCCTAGGGCCATACGAAGGAGGGGGTTAAGAAAAAAGGAGTTGGCGCCTGAAATTCAATATTTCGTTAGTGCGCAGACAGAGGTCGCGGGTACCCTTAGACTTGCACTAGGTAGTCAAAAGGTTTTCTGTTTAATTATAGAACGAGGCCATCAAAGTCTCAGAGAGTTGTTTGGATTTAGAATCAGAGATCCTTGACCGGAAGGCCGAGCTGGTTTCCCAATTGTCCAAATTAGAACCCGTAGAGAGAGAGGATTTATTCCTGTAAGGAGGACGAAATTTTTATTTTATTTTTAGCACCATCGTGGGTATGTTACACAGCTTCCAGGTGGATATTGGTGGCTTCCCACCTAATCCAACTGGCTTATTTTGGAAGTTTTCATGTCAATACATCTTTCTGTACTTCCAGGGTCGTTTTGGGGCCCTAAACAATGTTTTTTTTGGCTTGCCAAATCCAAACTGTAGATAGAGTTAGATTTTGATGGCATAATGTGTAGTTCTCGAAAAGACCTTTCCAATGGGCTATGTAAAATTTACGACCCCGGGAAGTTGAGGTACCAACTTACCCATCGGGGCCCACATAACTTTTGGTGTTTCATCTCCTAGGGTTAGGTTTTTGGATGTCTGGGGTTTTAAAATTCATGAGTAATGTTAGAAAAGCCTCTAGAGCCTCATTATAATCATTCTGCTCAGACGGATGCGCGTAGCAACCACATCTCTTCTCAGAGATATCTACCACCATTCAAGCAAGTAGTTTTCATTTATGCAATTTTACAGTTTCAACCTATTTTATTTATTCAATAGAAGTTATTGTTCACTGATATTTGTTGTTGTTCTTTGTATATTTGTGTTATTGTATCCAGTCTGTTATTCATTTCGTTCCGCTTATTAATACAGATCAGTGGTATCATAGTAGTTTACTCTTCATTTATTTTTCTTCGTGCATGTCCCCAACAAGATCTAGGTACAACAAGTTGGGACTCGAACCAGTCAAGCCTTTGTAAGATCAGTCGCGTCGAGCCCGACAACAAATCATGGGGGATGAGAAGAAATATTATGGAGTAGGAGATCCTTTTAAATTGTTAAATTGTTGCTCAAGGAAGCCTTTGCATGACAAAGGAACGAAATGATGGATAACTTTGCACAGATCCTTCAATGACTCCCCACAGGAGACACATCTTCATCAAGAGGCCATGCAACCCCCTTTAAGGTACAAGTATATTTTGACATTCCTTTATTTGAAGGACTGATAGATGTAGATGTTGTAGATAAATGGTTGAATCTGCTCAAAGGGTATTTTTCAATCCATAATTTTTTCGATAGGGAAAAGATTACTTTTGCACTCCTCAAGGTCATCCCCCATGTTAAGAACTGGTGGGATACTTACTCTGATAAAAGGGCCATAGAGGAATCTGCAATGTTTGTGGTCGCCCCTACATGGGATTCCTTCAAGGATTCCATTAAAGAAAAATACTACCTTGTTGATAGCTACGAGGACCAGTGCATAAGATAGACCATGTTGCCTCAGGAAAGGGGCCAAACAGTACCGGATTTCACCAATATTTTCCATACCCTATGCACCAAATTGGGTATCAAAGACTCTGAATGACATATGGTGCTCAAATACCACAGTTGTCTACATAGATGCATTCAAACAAAATTGTAGTTTCTAGACATCACATCATTAGGTGCAACTTATAGATATGTTGTCAACATCGAGCATAAATTTAAGCAGAAGAGGCGAGAGTTTGGATCTGCAAACTCCTCACAGCCGAAGCAGGGAAAAGGCAGCCCCAACCCACAACACAAGGGACAAAGAAAACATGGCCACTCTCAGGAAAACCATTCCAAGATGCAACCCAAGAAGGGTAATAAGAAGTCGAAGAAGGACACATGAAAGTGGTGTGAATACCATAAAATCCCTTGGCACAACACCGAAGAATGTCGCTCCAAGCAGTTACTGGTGGTCGAGCTGAAAGCTTCCGAGTCAGAGGCAAATTCAGACTCCAAATCAAATCCAGAAGGAGGGAAGCAGATTATCGATGTTTAACCCAATGCCACTGTCGCTACCACCAAAGTCCAACCAAGTGAACCCGAAGAACTAGAGGAAGGGGAACGCCTCTTTCACTCACATATGTGGGTAAAGGGGGTTCCGCTTCATTTCATTATCGATAGCGGCAACCAGAAGAACCTGCTCTCAGCATAGGTTTTCAAGCGGCTAGACCCGTCGATGACACCACGCCCGCAACCCTACACCGTCAACTAACTTCTCCAAGGAAGAGTTCTTCGCGTCAGCCAACAATGTCATCTTCCATATGACATCAAGCCCTTCAAAGACGAGGTATTGTGTGATATCGATCCCCTTGAAGTTTGTGATGTTCTTTTAGGACAACCATATTTGTGGAAGTGACGTGATGTGTATGAGTCGAGACCCCGCAGTTTTATTATTACTTTGGGTAGACAATTGTACAGGATACCAGAGGTAGTTGTTGGTCTCCGGTTTTGATCATGTTTTTTGCATATATTATACTCCACAGACCTCCATTTATATACCAGTACCACCCTTTTGACCTTGTTTTGACATAGTTGACATCTCCCTACCATTCAATGGGGTTACTTAAGGTATCTTTACATTTCAAGCTATTTTTATGCACTTTGATGCTTTAAATTGATATTGGAACTAATGTCGCTTGGGTTAGGTACCACTTCTATTTTTGGAACAGGATGYCGGTACCAGGTACCAACTCGTACCCGTGGAGATACCAATGGAGCCGCTCAAGATCTGTGCGTTATGGTCCGAATGGGAGACAGAGAGATTCGCATGACAGCTGGAGTCATCGCCACAGGGTGCTTGAAGGCCTAATGATGAAACCGGGACGTTAATTCTCCATCGTTCACACTTCGTGACACTACGTGTCACGAAGATGTGAAGTACGTTTTAAAACTTGATTCCAAGCAATTTCTGGATCGGGGATCCGTTTTGTTTTTAGGTATTGTTGCTTTAGACTGTTAGAAAAGACAGGATTTATATATAAACCCAAGATCACTCCTGAGAACGGGTTGGAATATATTGGATTATGCTATGTCGTGAACATATGTTTTTTTTTAATACAAACTGTTGTTACGTTATGGTACTTGACTGTCATACGATTTGAGCTTTTTCGTTGAGTAGATGGAACGTGAAGTTTACACCATGTTTGCATAGAATGTTATAGTCGGCTCTGGTTGTCACTTACAGCGTTTGTGCCGTTTGGTTGGGCCCACCAAACCGGTGCAAGCCACTGCTTTATTCTGTTATAGACTTAGCTTTATTTTATCATAGATTTAGTTCATTTCAGTGTTTTAGAACTTGCATACGAGGTAGCTTAACGTTCATAGATTTAGTTGTTTTAGTATGTTAGCATTTGCTTACATGAATGATATATCTGCAGCTCATAGTGTGTCATCGATTTAGTTGTTTCAGAATCGTGTTTATCTATTCTTCAATTGAATCGTTCCAGCATACTGTTATCTTTTATGTTGATGGGTATTGAACGCATGACTGCTGCCTATAGGGTTTAGGGTATGAACATAGTTTGTTTGGCTTCTCATTTTCAATTCGAGC
>ML777960.1:1975451-2003318 GCA_009831015.1 Picea engelmannii
GTTAATGCAGCCCAGAAAAGACCACCATTAGAGAGGAGAAAATGTGAAGAACAAAGAGAAGGCTGAGTAGAGAATGAGAAGATCGAAGGAAAAAACTAAGCCAAAGGGGGAAAACCTCAAAGTCACTATATGAGGTAGGGTTTAATCCCCTCTACCATAGGCTACAGTGTTTTTAAATTTTTTTTGATTTTAATTGATTTTGAGTTATAAAACAAATTTCTGTACAGTGAAAGAAATAGAAATCTCTGTGTTGAAGAGGAAAAAACTTGGGACAAAACCCTCATAAACTCAAACAAGAGCCTAGCAGGAAGGAAATTATGTTAAATATCATTGGTGGGCATACAAAGTTATGTATGTTGGCTTGTTTAAACTTGGGCATGCTGAAAATGCCTATCGAAGTCCATTGTGTCTCCCAATCTAGCAATCCCTGGGATGGATCAGATTTGTTGTCCCTCCATCGGGTCTGCTAAATAATCCAGGTCATCCTTCTCCATATCCATTCTCCAATCCTCGTCAACCCTTCCTGACACCTTCACTATCAAAGATCATCGTGGAATAACCTTAGTTACCACATGGAGAAGGGCCACAAGTAGCTAGCTCATATGTACAGTGACTTCGTATACACGATTCTTCTTCATGTTGATGTGGTATTCAACTTTTCTTCCTAGTTGTCTCTACATTCCAAAAGCATTGATATTCCTAGATGGGCATCCCAAAGGATGTCTCTTCTGCCATCCCCGCGAATAGATTGTATGAGTATTTCTTTTTTAACACTAAAGGGTTTATAGTGGGAGTCACTGAAGTGGCTCCCACCATGAACCTTTGCTAGCACCAACAACCCACAAGCTAGCACTAGCTAGGTAACTTATGACTTAGCAAGGGCCAAGACATCAAGAGATGCATCCGTGGGGATCCCATACTTGGGGATGCCTACCCTTCTAGCCTTATCACAACGGGTCAAATGTCTCATTGGGGACTCGAAATCAGATGGGGAGAGTACGCAACTTACCTCCCAACCACTTGAGGTATTGCCCTTTGACAGATTGCATGCGATCTTAGTGAAAGGTGATTTAGGCGGTGAAGGGTGAGCTGATAGATAGAAGAAAAGAAAGGAGACCCTCAACAGATTTCAGTTTCAAAGGAGTTTAGGACGCCCAATTTTAATACTGCAAAGGCTGGTCATCAAAACGTCTAATACCAGCCGCATGATGGAATAGAGGGGCCACTCTAGATTTATGCTTATCAACGGCCTACCCCAGCGAGAAGATCTGCTATAACAAAACCATAGATCTCCTTCTATAGCCAGGCAACGACAATCCCATTCATATTCATTCAAAAGAACAACAAAAATAATATTGAATTATCACCCCATTCCATATATTTTCTGCGTATACGACCTTCAACCCCCCCATTCCATATATTTCCTACCGAACATTTGTTTTGGGTTTAAGCAACTCCGTCCACAATCTGCAAAACCCTGAGAATTCCCAAAAATAACATATTGTCACAAGAGGTTTAGTGGAAAGTGGAAATAAACAAGAAAAAACTCGAAAACAGTTATTGGAATAGTTGCTTCCAACAAGATGTAGAAATCGGTAGTGGTTGCATTGGACAGACTGCTGCATCACAAGATCATCAATCGTTACTACAAGAAGACCAGCAAATTCACGGCCCACGATGAGAATAACGACTGCAAAATTGGTGACAGGGTAAGCCCTTTTAATCTATATTCACATTCCAATGAATAAAAATCAAATCTTTTTCTTTTTGGTTGGGTAATGAATAGAGAGGATGGGGTTTGCAAGT
Source organism: Picea engelmannii (assembly GCA_009831015.1). Lineage (NCBI taxonomy): Eukaryota > Viridiplantae > Streptophyta > Pinopsida > Pinales > Pinaceae > Picea > Picea engelmannii. Next base: position 1,977,258 of record ML777960.1, read on the forward strand.
GAGGTTAGATCCTTTGAGGCCTTTGAGTAAGAGGAAACATTGGATTGTGGCTAAAATCTTGAAGAGGGCTTGCATCTATAGGCCCCCATCTGCAACTAGCGCTGATGCGGGCGAAGCCGGCAGTGCTCCTTCTTCATAGTTCTTGAAGGAAATCTCTAACAGTTCCGGCACTAAGCTTGTTTTCATGTAGATTTGAGGAACTAAGTCCTATTCTCACAGGTTTGGTTGCCTATGGCTTGAGGACCTGTGTAGTGTATTCTCCGTATGTCTTAATGGGAATGGAACCAGTGATCACTTTTTGGGTCAAAACTGCTTCGTTCACTAGATCTGGTTCACTTAGTATTCCTTGGTTATGATATAATCAATTTCTTTTCAGTTATTTTGATGGTTTTGATATATTATTGCAATGCTAATTGCCATACTTTTTTTGCTTTTGACTTGTTTATGGACATTGGAAAGTAATCACTATTTGCTTTAGCCTTTAGGTCTACTGTGGAAAATTGGATTAGCACTTGGTTCTACAATATAATATTCATTTATTGTTTTTTCAAAGAAAGATCGATCCTTCAGTCTGGGAATTTTATCAAAATGTAACTGGAAATCTACTGAATATAGAAACTGTGCTTCTTTAACTCTAAATTGTGGAATATTGGGAATTGTGGGCATGGCAGTATACATATTTTCAGAAATAGCTGAAATCGTCGATTTATTGAAGTTAAAATATTAATATATTATTATATTCTCATTAAAGTTTATTAACAAAATATTAAATAACACTGAAATTTGAATGTATACGGGAGAGTCTCTTATTGCAGGGATATTCAACTGCAACCCTGTATAGTCCTATGAAAACACAAGAAAATGGTTCTTAGATGTGGACATATGACACTGGCGGCAAATAGCAGGTCTTCAGTGCAAATCCTAGCTCGGATATCTCAGGTAACCAATTGCAAACAGGCCAAAACTCTCTTCAAATCACCGAATGCCAGTCAGCAAACTGGAAAATGATTGGTGGCTGAAATATTAAGGTTACTGTACCCTAAAATAGGTGTTTGGGGCCTGCGCCTCTTTAACAGTTGCTGGACAAGTAAAAGTTGCTTTTCAACATTCATAAAAGATGTTGGGCACTCATATACACAGACTTGAGCTTCTTTAAAGCTTGTTGGGCATTAGTAAACAAAGAACAAAACTCTGTAACAGCTTCTGTGCTTAAAATCTGGAACGGTATGGGCCTTAATTCAGTGGCCATTTGATTTTCAAGGGCTTACAAGATGATTCTTGCAAGTCGTAGTACTTCATGTAGTTTTATTGGTTCACATCAAAGAATAGATGACAGAGACAAGAAAGGAGATGTTATTATAGAAAATAGTTTAGTATCACTGCCATGTACTACTCATAGGCAGGTCCACACCATAGGTAGTTAGAAAAGTTCACAGTTGTTTGTCAGTTAGCAACAGCGCATGTAATGAAAATATCATGTCTAATGAACATTGGTGATGACTAATAGTGGCTACATGTGACTGAATATGTTTTTCTCTCTTACTTTTATCTGTCCTATATTCTGTTGTCTGAAATATACACTCTTCACAATCTAATGTGATGTCAAGGTTAGGAAATTTGCTAAGTTCTGCAACAGCGTGGCTCACTTGAAATTGCTTATCGGTGCCCATCTGAGATCGTTGTTTTACTTGAGCTGGAAAATAAACAATAAAATAAAGAAGAACAACAAACTAAAATAAAATTTTGATAGGCCTAAAGAAAAGGGAGCCATGGGAAAGGAGAATAAAAGAGAAGAAGCCCAGAGTCGAACAGCCCAGAAAAGATCCTACAAAAAAGGAAAGAATAAAAAAGAGGGGAATGCACTCCACAAGTTAATGCAGCCCAGAAAAGACCACAATTAGAGAGGAGAAAATGTGAAGAACAAAGAGAAGGCTGAGTAGAGAATGAGAAGATCGAAGGAAAAAACTAAGCCAAGGGGGGCAAACCTCAAAGTCACTATATGAGGTAGGGTTTAATCCCCTCTACCACAGGCTGCAGTGTTGTTTTTTAATTTTGATTTTAATTGTTTTTGAGTTATAAAACAAATCTCTGTACAGTGAAAGAAACAGAAATCTCTGTGTTGAAGAGGAAAAAACTTGGGATAAAACCCTCATAAACTCAAACAAGAGCCTAGCAGGAAGGAAATTATGTTAAATATCATTGGTGGGCATATAAAGGTATGTATGTTGGCTTGTTTAAACTTGGGCATGCTGATCGATATCTCATTGATGGGTTTGCCATTGGTGATTTTGGCATGTTCTTTCTTGGTGGGAGGAGTTTGTAGATGTCATTGAGAATTTTGATGGAAAGGGTTTCCATCTATGGAAGCATATGATGTTGATGGTTCTCTTGTATGTAGATGGAATGTGTCTTGAACCCATTTAACTAAATGTAGCCAAAATTTGGAACAAAATGGTGGAAAGGCATTTTCCACCATAGTCCTTAGACTGAAAGACTCACATGTGTTGTGAGAGGCCAATGTGAAAACTATAAAAGAGCCTAGGATACGTTGGTGTTGCATATGAAGCAAAGAATGCAACCTCCAAATTGTTCTTATAGAGGAGGTTCTTTATGTCTATTGTGTTTGAACTTTGAAGAGCAGAGTAGCAGTTCCCACATTAGTCAATTCAGAGCCCCGTTAGATTACTTGGAAGGAGTAGGATTCTCGATTTCTAAACAAGATGACGCTTCAACCTTGCTGGCAAGTTTTTTAGATCCCTTTGATAGCCTAGTTATTACATTTAGTAATCACAATGAGAATTTATCACTTCATTGGGTGACATGCATACCACTTGGGGAAGAAACAAAGAAAAAGGATAAGGTTGCTTTGAGTTGGTGTTTCAGTGATAGCCTTATTTGCTGGGAGGAAGAAGGATAATTTTTAAAACCAACCTAGTGGTAAGAAGGCTCAAAGTAGTTTCCAGTTTACTTTGCAAAAAAATAAATTGTGCTACTATTGTAAAGAATTTGGTCGTTTACATAGGCTGTTTAAGAAGAGAATCTTAGAGGAAAAAACGAAGAAAAATGTTGCAGATAATTACATTATTATGTGATGGAGATGAAACGTTGTTTATGGTAGACACATTGCTTCATTTGGGAGGAGATAAAGCCTTGTTCTTGGATTTACGTGCAACCTAACACATGATACCACATAGTAAGTGGTTGATGATGTATGATCCCTCTCCCCATAACAAGTTTGTTTTCTTTGGGAGAATAATAGTAATTAAGTAACTGGGCAAGGCTCCATAATGGTCCAAATTTTAAACAGGGCTTATAAGAAAATTAAAGGCATGTCATGTTGAGATTTATATGGGCAATAAAAGAATTAATGGAACCAAATCTCACCCAAACTTCTAAATAGCCTCCTCACAAGTGCACTAGAGAGAGATAGGTTTAGTGCGCTTGAGAGAGAGAAAGTTAAAAGCCAAGCACAAGTGTTGGAAACATGAATAGACAAGTGCTCCTAAGAGAAAGATGTCAATCACAAGAGAGAATGCCAAAATTAAGTGCCCTTAGGCTTATAATGCTTTGTATATCAGATCAAGACTCACAAGATGAGAGCTTGAGTTGTATATTTATACACAACTCAAGTGAGATGTTCCTTCAAGAGGGGGTTATGGATCTAGAAGACAAGGGGACACACCTCAAGAGGGTTAGTGAATTTACATATCAAGTTTGACTAGGTCGGCCTTAACCATATCTAGTAATACAATAAAAGAATAAAATACGGCCTTAGCAATAATTAAACTACACAATGATAAATATGAATGAGCCATGACCACATGTATAGATTACAATAAGAATTCCAACACTTTCCCTTGAGTTGAATAGGGAGCCATAAGGAGAAGTCATTATAGTACAAGATAACAAAATTTCCTTCCCCTCTTAATGTCAAGAAGAGGTCATGTCACACCCATTGAACTCCACATTGTTCCTTCAGAAAGCCATCAAGATCCTCAATGACCAAGATTGAGCTCTACAGTGATTTGGGTGGTAGATGTTGTAGGGTTGGGAAGGACATCGGAAACTAAGTAATGGCCTATGGTGTAGAAGATTCCTCTTGATAGTGTTCAAATGGGCCAACAAGAAACTCAATTGCATCAAATCCATCCTAAAAATAGTGAGCAAATCTGAGCAAGAAGGGCTTGAGGTGGAGGAGATTCCTCCTAATAGCATGTGGATGGACCAACAAGAAACTCTACTGCATTATTAACAGTGGAGATAATGCACTTTAGTTATAGGCCTTGACCTATCTGAAGGAAGAGTAACTAGTACAGGTGAATCATGTAAGATGTCACCATGCTCACTAAATGTTGGGGAATAGGGTGGAACCTGTTAAGAAACAGACAGACAATTTTGCAGATAATCGGAGAGGGAACAAAATTTTGAAGACAAAAGTGGTGTCTAAAGACACTGTTACAACACTTAAGCACATCACACTGTGATCAAAACATCACAATGCATATTGATATAGCCATGATGATAATGACCCAAGAGGTCTGCTATTTATAGCTCCAAGATCTAACCAACTTCCATGAAATCGGGCTTGAGGTGGAGGAGATTCCTCCTAATAGCATGTGTACGGACCAACAAGAAACTCTATTGCATTATTAACATTGGAGACAATGCACTTTAGTTATAGGCCTTGACCTATTCGAAGGAAGAGTAACTACTACAGGTGAATCATGTAAGATGTCACCATCCTCACTAAATGTTGGGGAATAGGGTGGAACCTGTTACGAAACAGACAAACAATTTTGCAGATAATCAGAGAGGGAATAAAATTTCGAAGACAAAAGTGGTGTCTAAAGACACTGTTACAACACTTAAGTACATCGCACTATGATCAGAACATCACAATGCATATTGGACATTGATATAGCCATGATGATAATGACCCAAGAGGTCTGCTATTTATAGCTCCAAGATCTAACCAACTTCCATGAAATCGGGAGGATTTTGTCCACATATAACCGTCGGTTGTTAGATTTGACTTCGTCAAATCCGCGCTATATAGTCGGCTTGACAATGATGCTCGACCTGATCGTCCATGCGTCTAACTCATAGTCGATTGCTAAGTTGGTCGATCCACCTTCTGATTATCTTTGACTGTTGGTCGATTGTCCAATCGACAAACTTGTCAACTACTCCACTGACTGATGTAGAGATCCGGATGATCGTCCGATTGACAGTATCTAGATGTAGGTCAACTGCTCGATCGACTGAGTCCAGGAGAAGTGTGATGAACCATTAGGGCTTGATGTGTTAAAATTTAGAGCAACTGCAGAGGATATTCCTTTAGCAACTCTTCAAGCTGCACCCTTAAGCTACCCCCTTAAGCTGCCCACTTAAAGTTGCCCCCTTGCCAACTGTCCCTTCCTTAACCGCCCTCCTCTAGAGTCTAAAGTAAGTCGACCACCTAACCTAACTCCCATCCTAAGCTAAGGCGGCCCTAACCTAAAAGGAGACCCTAACCTAGATCCTTTACTATATAAAGAGAGGGAGGCACCCTCTTCTCAATAAATTATTCTTTGATATATGAGTTGAGTACTCTCTAGTCTGAAGGAGCAGCTAAGAAATTTTCTGAAGGAGCAGCTAAGAAATTTTCTGAAGGAGTAGTTAGCACATTTCTAAAGGAGCAACTAGCATATTCAGAGGCAACAACTAGCATATTCAGAGGCAACAACTAGACTATTTCTGGGCAACAACTAGCAGCTGATAATCTTTTCTGTAGCAACCATCTTTTACTCTCTTCTAAGAGATTTTCTGGACAACATCTAAGAGTCATTTTGGGCAGGAACTGAGACACTCCTGTAGCAACAATTATACTCTGTTCTGAAGGTATTCTGATAGCATCTAAAGGCTGTTCTGTACAACAACTATAGGACCTTTTCTGAGGGTTGAATCACTCAATTCTAGGCAGCATCTTTCACTTATTCTGAGGCAGCCTTAAGAGCAATTCAGAGTCAACCATTAAAGGGCAGATTTGAATCAGCTCAGCTACAGTAAAAGCTACAGGTTTGAGGGCAGTTTTATAACAAAGGCTTAGTGCTATTGCCTTGTAAATTCATTGTACTTGTTTGACTGATCAATATATCACAGAAGTTTGCTGGGTTTTCTTCCCCTTCAGGGTTTCCCAGGATAAATATTTGTGTCTCTGTGAATGAGTAATCTTCCTATGATTCTTATGTTTCAGTTTATCATTTAAAGAAGGAAGGAACACTACTGTTATCTTCTATATCTGTTTATGCTTGAAAATTAACATGATGTTCCCATTGTTAATGCTTTGGTAGCATCGAGAGTATTCTCACATGTGTGGGGCTATGTGCGCGTGTTGATAGGCTTTGTGGGCTTGTGTTGGGGCTCCACACCCACATGTTGGGGCTTCACACCCACATGTGTGATTAAACAAGCCTAATTTAATGTTGAGTTAATTTAGAGGCTTCTTCCATATCCTTTTGAGTCATATAAAGGGAGATCATTTGAGAAGGTGAGACACAAGAGTGAATGTGAGATTCATTCTTGGAGAGAAAGTTGTGGTGACCTTAGCCAGCTGTGGAGAGGGGCCGAGTAGGCCTCAGTTCTGTTGTTTTGTGATTGTTTTCGGCATGTAGATCAGAGAGGAGGGCCGAGTAGGGCCTAGACCCAACCACAGAGAAGAGGACAACACCAAGGAGCCTAACCGCTGGTTATTATGCTATTTCAAAAGTGTTTGGGAAGGTGTCTAAGGTAGCTGCAGGTGTTCTGTGTAGCAAGGAAAGGCAACCACCTACTCTCTGGTGGCTCGGCCTGTTAGAAAAGGGCAGTTGCAACATAGAGGAGGCTCTGCCTGCAAGGAGGGAGGCAGCCGAAGCTTAGAGGAGGCTTGACTTGCAAGGGGGGAGGCAGCCACAGCCTAGAGGAGGCTCGACCTACTATTTTAGGGCAGTCGCTGATGAAGAGAAGGCTCAGCGTGCTGGAAACAGGTAGCCATATGTCTTTGTGACAGTAGGCAACCCAGGAGAAGGGCTGCTGTAGGTGGATGACAAGTCTGTTGGGCAGTGTTAGGGGCTGTTACAGGTGGTGCAGCCTAGCTACAGACTTGAGGGCTTGTACAACAGCCTAGCCACTAATTTGAGGGCTAGAATAACATGTTCTGGAGGGCTAGAACAACAAGTTTGGTGGGTCAGAATAACAATCTTCTATGGCAGTTTTGGGAAAGCCATTGAGGGTTGTCACAGCTAGCCCAACAACAGAGAAAAGGGCTTGTGTGAAGGTGCCATAGGACTGGTGCTAAATTGCAAAGGCAGCGGAGGGTTTGGAGGGGCAGTGAAATCTCTAACCCTCAACCTCAGTTCAGTCGCAGGGAAACCAAGAGGGTTTCACCAACAGTGAGTAAGGATTTCTGAGTTTATGATTTCCTTGTTTTGGTATCTTTTCTATGTAAGTAAATTGGGCCATTTTCCATGGTATGGGAGCCCATTGCTTCGAGATTAAGAACAAGTGATCTGGGCATTAAATACCTGTGTACCGTGTATGATCAAATCGCTGGTTTTTATTTTCTGCTGTGCTAAGTTGTTAGGCATCTCGGTGTGTTTATGTTCACAGTTCAGAATGTGTGATTTCTGTGTGTGCTGTTGAGAACCTAGACTAGACCTGAGGTGTGATCAAAATTCTAACATGGTATTAGAGCTTGAGGTTTTGAGAAGAGCAGTTGGATCTAAGTTATTCACATAGGTGCTAGCTCTAAGAGGGAGTTGCAGTAACTGTTGCTAGTGGCAACATGTTTGATGGTCTCTGGTTTGAGACATGGAGCAGATCGTTCAAACCAGGAGTTGTGGACTATTGCAGGTTGCGAGTTTTGGTGGATTGGCGGAGAGATCGGTTCGCAACAATATGTTGTTTGGCGGGTTGGCAACTACGTGGATGGACTTCCGGTGACTTGTCATAGTGAGTTGCGATGGGTGCAGCTCGAGTGCTTTGGCACAGACGAGATAGCTTCATGTGTATGGTAGTATGATGAAATAGAGTCTTCATTGGGCCGGAGAATTGTACATTTGACAGTGAGTCAAGGTGCAACAGTGTATGAGGTATTTGACCTAGGAGGATGAGGACACTTGCAGAGATGAGTTGCGGAGGTTTAGAGTGGACTAGACCGAGTGTCCAACCACAACTTGGGACTGTTTTAGAGAGAGGACACAGGTTTATTTGCAGCGTATGTGTAGACACAAAGAGTTTTGTGACTTGGATGATGGACTTGGGAAAAAATTCATTGGATGGTCGTGACTTGGGTAAGTGGTGTTGAGTTATTGTAACTTCGAAGAATATTCTACTTATATTTGAGTCATTATTGTATAGATCAAATCCCCTTTTGTGGATTGATCAAGTCGGGTCTTGTATAAGATCAAATCCCCTTTTGTGGATTGGTCAACATGTATCTGTATGGTGTTATTTGTAAAGTCGGCCCCTAGTAATTGTAAAGTGATTTTAGCCACTTCTAGGAGAAGTTAGCTCCACCAAGTGAAGAGACACAACCCTAGTGCCACCTCACAACTTGTATTTATATGTGAGGATGGTGTCTCATTTGAACACACTCACTCACTCATCTAGTGCGCATATCTTGAAGACAATTGCAGTTGCAGGAAGAAGTCTAACGAAGGAGAAGAGAGGTGCATGCTTGGTCTTGGTTTGTCTTTGGTGTTTTGGTCTTAGTCTTAGCATTGTACTGACAATCTATTATTCAGGAAGTTTTGCTGGGTTTTCTTCCCCATGAGGGTTTCCCAGGATAAAATGTTGTACCTTGTGATCGTGTTTCTTTTAGTGATCCTCTTTATACTGTTGTTTTGGAAATGCATTGAATGCTCATGAAATTTGGAAATAACCTAGTAACAACAGTAAAAACTTAACATGGTATCAGAGCTTGATTGATTAGAGCATCTTTCATTGGGTATCTAGACGTTTTTGTTGCCATACAAGAAATTTAGGGCTTTTCACTGAAGAATAATTTTTGACCAAAGACCACCTAGGGAAGTGCGCCTTGCCTTAGCGCATCTTTTGGCAGCTTGAGCGAACCTTTCAATGGCTAGATTCTTTGGAAAGTCAAACCCTAGTTTTGACTGGTACCGGAAAACCATAAAACTAGGAAACCAAAACCAGTACCAGTCTAGAATTGCGCAGGTCAAGTTTCAAGGGGTAAAACTTGGAATTTTCAGAAACGGCCTGCTCTAGCAAACTCGCCTCAGTCCAACGCATCTCCTAGTAAGTTCAGTTTCATTTTCTGAGCACTTTCATTTTCTGGTCATTTTCTTAGCTTCAGGTCAAGATGTCTGCAAGAACCAAGCTTGTTGACAAGTTAGAAGGTGTGGAAATTTCCGTGCCTGGAAGTACAGAATTGGAATCATTCTTGAAGAGAATGACCTTGCAAAATTCATAAAAGAAAATGTACCTAAACCCGAAGAAGATGAAGCCAAAGATAAGTACAAAAAGGATATGATTAGGGCTAAAAGAATAATTGCAGATTCTATTAAAGACCACTTGATCCCTCAAGTGTCTTCTAAGAATACTCCAAAAGATATGTTTGATGCCCTAACCAGAATGTATGAATGAAGGAACATCAATCGGAAGATGAACTTGAGAACCCAACTCAAGAATACAAGAATGCAAAATGGAGAAACAGTTCAAGACTATTTCTCTAGGGTTTCTCAATTCAAGGAACAGTTAGAGGCAATTGGATACAACTTAGATGAAGATGAACTTTTGATGACAACTCTTAATGGTCTCATAATACCTTGGGATGCCTTCATCCAAACTATTTGTGCAAGAAAAGAGAAACTCTAATTTGACAGTTTATGGGAAGAATGTGTTCAAGAATAAGCAAGAGTGGCTAACCGAGAAGCCGTTCTATTAAGAGGTGAAGATCGAGCCCTAGATGCTCATGCTAAGGGTGGAAAGGGAAAGTCTCATTTTCAAAAGGAGACTCACTTTCATAAAGAGTCTCACTCTCCAAAGAGATTCCAGAAATATCATAAAGGTCAAAGAAGGCAAAATGATTTCTCCTCCTACCAGTGTTATCATTGTGATAAGATGGGACACATTGCTAAGAATTGTCCTGCCAAAATGGAAGAATACAAGAGGAGAAATAACAAAAGACATCATGCCCATGCAACTGAAGATGATGAGCCACCCAAGAAGTTAGCTAAAGAAGAGATTGAAGAATATGTTTTGTTTTCCGCTCTCTCAGGATCTGTGACACCTGGAAAGGATACTTGGCTCATAGATAGTGGTGCCTCTAAACACATGATAGGTCAGAAGAACACTCTCTCCAGTCTTGTAGAGAAAAAATCCTCCCAGAAAGTTTAACTTGGAGATGATTATCAGTACCCAATCAAAGGATTGGGAGAAGCCACCTACAAACTTGATTCAAGAACTCCAATGAGAATGAAGGGTGTACTCTATGTACCAGGTTTGAAAAAGAATTTACTTTCTATTTCTGCTCTAGATAAGAAAGGTTTCAGGGTTGCATTCGTAGATGGTGAAGTTCTTATGTGGTCTAAAGGAAAAACTATAGAAGATGCAATTGTTATTGGAATAGAAGAAGGTGGTTTGTACAAGTTAAAGGGTCACTCAGATGTAGCCTTGACTCACTCTACTGAAAGTCCTTGTGAACTTTGGAATAGAAGGCTAGCTCACATCAACTACAAAGCCTTACCATATGTGAGCAAGGTAGTTACAGGTTTACCAGAACTAAAGGTTGATCATGAAGGTTTATGCAAGGGATGTGCACAAGGAAAGAAGACAAAGAATCCTTTTCCAAAGAGCGATAGTAAAGCAGAAGGAATTTTGGAACTTGTCCACTCAGATGTATGCGGTCCAATGCCATCAACCTCTCTAAGCGGGTATGTATACTATGTATCATTTATTAATGATTACTCTCGTAAAACTTGGGTTTATTTCTTGAAGTCAAATGATGAAGTACTTGGAAAGTTCAAGGAATTCAAAGCCTTGGTAGAAAACCTCTCCGAAAGGAAAATCAAGAAACTCAGGTCAGACAATGGAGGAGAGTATACTTCAAATGAATTTGGAAGCTTTTGTAGAGATGCCGAGATTAAGAGGGAGCTCACCACTCCCTATAATCCTCAACAAAATGGTGTAGCAGAAAGAAAGAATATGATGGTTATGGAAGTAGTAAAGACTATGATTCATGATCAAGATCGTCCAATGCACTTATGGGTTGAAGCAGCAAGAACAACAGTATATGTCTAGAACAGATTATCCCAAAGTGCACTTGGATTCAAAACCCCCGAAGAAATGTTCACTAAAAGAAGCCAGAAGTAAACCATCTCAAAATATTTGGTTGTCCAGTATTTGTACACATTCCGAAAGAAAAGAGAACTAAGTTGGATCCTTTAGGAAAGAAGGAAATATTTGTTGGATACTGTGAGGTCTCTAAGGCCTTCAGAATCTACATACTAGGTTACCATCATATTGAGATCAACAAAGACGTAACATTTGATGAAGATGCAACACTCAAGAGATCAAGGAAATGCTAGTTAGAAGAAGTGTATGAAGAAGAACCTGTAGCTCCTAGAGTTGCAGAACCCATGAAGAAAGTTGCAGTTACCCTTGATGATGAGATTTCAGAAGATCATGACATGACAAAATCTCAAGAACCTCCCCATATGACGATCTCTCACAAGAGAAAGCCAGCTTGGGCGAGAGAACTTATTCAAGATGCAGAGAAGTATGGTGCCACAGAAGGAACCATGAGACAAAGCAAGAAGCCTAAGGCATTCTCCAGCTATGTGGCCTTGATGTGTGATTTCATAGATAAGGAACCTACTTGCTTTGAAGAAGCTGTTCAGAAGAAAGAATGGATGAATGCCACGACAGAAGAATACCAGTCCATTATAAAGAATGGTGTGTGGGAAGTAGTTCCCAAGCCAAAGAACAAATATGTGGTATCTTCCAAGTGGATAGACAAAATAAAACATGCAACAGATGGAAGTATTGAAAAATATAAGGCAAGATTTGTGGCTCGTGGATTTTCTCAAAAGGAAGTTATTGACTATGAAGAAACATTTTCTCCTGTAGCAAGATACACTTCTGTCAGAACCATCATAGCTCTTGTAGCCAAAATGAAGTGGAAGTTGCCCCAGATGGATGTGAAAACAACTTTCTTAAATGGTGTTATTGAAGAAGAAGTGTACATAGAACCACCACAAGGGTTTGAAGTTGAAGATAGAAAAACTCATGTCTGCAGGTTGAAGAAAGCTCTGTACGGGTTGAAGCAAGCTTCAAGAGCTTGGTATAGCAGAATTAGCAGTTTCCTGACGAGCTTGGGCTTTACCAAGAGTAAAGCTGATTCTAATCTTTACTTCAAGATTATGAATGATGAACCGGTTGTATTGCTACTATATGTGGATGACTTATTCTTGACAGGAGAAGAAAAGCTCATCACAGATTGCAAAAGGAAGCTCGCTGCAAAATTTGAGATGAAAGACCTAGGCTCGATGCATTATTTCTTAGGTCTTGAAGTTTGGTAGAGCAGAGAGAAGATCTTCCTTAACCAAGGGAAGTATGCAGTTGAAATACTGAAGATGTTTGACATGTTGGAATGTACCAAGGCCACACCCATGGAGACGAATTTGAAGCTCCTGGTTGATACTTCGTCAGAGTTGATTGATGCTACTCTATACAGACAGATTATTGGTTCGTTGATGTATCTGATGAATACCAGGCCAGATATATGCTTTGCTGTGAACACCTTGAGTCAGTATCTGGTGGAGCCCAGACGTGTTCACCTTGTAGCTGCAAAGCATGTGATGAGATACCTTAAGGGTACATTGGATCATGGTGTCTGTTATACTGGAGATCATGACTTCAGACTGTATGGTTATACTGATTCAGATTGGGCTGAAGTGCTTCAGACAGAAAGAGCACTTCAGAATGTTGTTTTAGTTTGGGGTCAGCCATGACTTCATGGCAAAGTAGGAAGCAATCCAGTATTGCTCTCAGCACGGCAGAAGCGGAGTACATTGCAACATGTTCCGCCAGTTGTGAAGCCATATGGCTTCGAAAGTTGTTGACAGGTCTGTTCGATCTGGAGATGGAAGCTACCATGATTCTTTGTGATAACTAGAGTTGCATAAAGATGACAGAGAACCTAGTGTTCCATGATAAGACGAAGCACATAGAGATCTGGTATCACTACATTCGTGACATGGTACATAAGGGAGCTATAAAGCTCCAATATGTTGACACAGATGAACAGGTTGCAGATGTGTTGACTAAGCCTCTATCTCGTGTGAAGTTTGAGTACTTCCAAGACAAGCTTGGTGTAGTCCAAAAGGACCTCCCTCGAAAGGGGGAGTGGTGCTGATGATACTATGGTATCCTGACCAACAACGAGTAGCTCAGTTAGGATTTTATATCCTAGGGGACTGATCATCCTTGGATAGATCTCGAAGGTCCGATAAGGACGGTCTGTCATAGTACTTGTGCATGTATATGCCAACTGTGGTCAGTAGTGGTAGCTCAGTTAGGATTCTATATCCTAGGGAATCTTATGATTCCTGAGCAGATCCCGAAGGTTTGGTAAGGACAGTCTGTCAGAGTACCACACATGTTGTTGTTGATGCACCTGCCTTATTCTGTTACCACATATATAGATGCCGACGTTGTTCCAACTTCGTGTTGTTGATGTGTTCCAGCTTCATGTTGTTGATGATGATGATGTTACTCCAGCGCCGCACTGCACATGATGACGATGCTCAGTTTCTACTGATGTTGATGATGAGAAAAACTTCCTATGATTTATAGATGTGCCAGTCAGTGTTCTAGATGTTGATGATGATGTTGCCCTCTCCTTCTCTTGATGATGTTGTATTGAGTCATGTCAATAGAACACCCTTCTCGTTAAGGGGTAGTGTTGAATTATTGTAACTTCGAAGAATATTCTACTTATATTTGAGTCATTATTGTATAGATCAAATCCCCTTTTGTGGATTGAGCAAGTCGGGTCTTGTGTAAGATCAAATCCCCTTTTGTGGATTGGTCAACATGTATTTGTATGGTGGTATTTGTAATTTTGTAAAGTCGGCCCCTAGTAATTGTAAAGTGGTTTTAGCCACTTCTAGGAGAAGTCGGCTCCACCAAGTGAAGAGACATAACCCTAGCGCCATCTCACAACTTGTATTTATATGTGAGGATGGTGTCTCATTTGAACACACTCACTCACTCATCTAGTGCGTATATCTTGAAGATAGTTGCAGTTGCAAGAAGAAGTCTAACGAAGGAGAAGAGAGGCGCATGCTTGGTCTTGGTCTATCTTTGATGTTTTGGTCTAGTCTTGGCATTGTACTGACAATCTATTATTGAGGAAGTTTTGCTGGGTTTTCTTCCCCATGAGGGTTTCCTAGGATAAAATGTTGTGTACCTTGTGATCGTGTTTCTTTTAGTGATCCTCTTTATACTGTTGTTTTGGAAATGCATTGGATGCTCATGAAATTTGGAAATAACCTAATAACAATAGTAAAAACTTAACAAGTGGGACGCTTGCCTTGGGAGGATTGCATGGTTCATATACAGTGGGAGCTGTCAACATAAGATAGGAGCATGCGATTTGTTTGAGAGCTTCACATAGTTTGAATCAGATATGTACGTGGAGCTTGGTATGGGGACTAGGCATCCAGTGGAGGGATTTGAAGGGATTTGGAACAATGGTATTTCAGATGGAGTTAGGAGATGTGTTGAGGGTGACAAATGTGCTATGGGTGGCAGAACTCAGGAGGAGTGTGCTCTCAGTTTCAACGGTTGAGAATGGCTATGTAGTTTTGTTCCGAGATGGACAGGTGCTATTCATGCCTAGAGGATCTAGCTCAGACACATCAATGGTTCTTGGAGTTAGAGAGAGCAACCTGTATAGGTCGAAGGGCTAGTCTATGTGAGCTATGGCCAACAGTAGCAGTAGCAGAGTGACAGTGAATAAGGAGCAGATAGCTTCGAAGGTTGAGCAGACTTAGAGGGAGTCAACAGGCTTAGAAGGAGAGTCAATTGTTTAGAGGAAGTCAACCTTCAGGTTCAGGTGGGAGAGAGGAGTCTTCCAAGATTGTCAGGAAGGTGTCATGAGTTGAGGAAGCCAGGCAAGATGCTCAGAAACATGAGGCTTCTAGGAGCAGGGTGTCTTCCAAGAAGGGACCATGCCATACAACAGGATTTACTTCGGTGACAGAGGGAGCAGCTAATCAGGTGGATTGGAGAGCAGCTGTGGTAGCGGATCTAGTGCAGCAGACAAAGCTACTTCCAGGTGATGGTGAGAATATATCCCTCGCTAAGAGGGAGTGTTGATGTTTTGGTAGCTTTGAGAGGATTCTCACATGTGTGGGGCTCTGTGGGATTGTTGTTGGGCTTTGTGGGCTTGTGTTGGGGCTATACACCGACATGTTGGGGCTTCACACCCACATGTGTGATTAAACAAGCCTAATTTAATGTTTGAGTTAATTTAGGGGCTTCTTCCATACCATTTAGAGTCATATAAAGGGAGATCATGTGAGAAGGGGAAACACAATAGTGAATGTGAGATTCATTCTTGGAGAGAGGTTGTGGTGACCTCAGTCAACTATGGAGAGGGGTCGAGTAGGCCTCAATTCTGTTGTTTTGTGATTGTTTTGGGTAGGTAGCTTGGAGAGGAGGGCCGAGTAGGGCCTAGACCCAACCACAAAGAAGAGGACAACGCTAAGGAGTCTAGCGTTGGTTATTCTGCTGTTTCAAAAGTGTTTGGGTAGGTGTCTAAGGTAGATATAGGTGTTATGTGTAGCAAGGAAAAGCAACCGCTTGCTCTTTGGTGGCTCAACTTGCTAGAAAAGGGCAGCCGCATCCTAGAGGAGGCTCGACTTGCAAGGAGGGAGGCAGTTGCAGCCTAGAGGAGGCTCGACCTGCTAGTTTAGGGCAACCGCTGATGAAGAGAAGGCTTGACTTGCTAGTTTAGGGTAGCCGCTGATGAAGAGAAGGCTCGACCTGTTGGAAACAAGTAGCCATAGGTCTTTGTGACAACAGGCAGCCAAGGAGAAGGGCTGTTGCAGGTGGATGACAAGTTTGTTGGACAGTGTTAGGGGCTGTTACAAGTGGTGTAGCCTAGCCGCAGACTTGAGGGATAGTACGATAGCCTAGCCACTGATTTGAGGGCTAGAATAGGAAGTTCTGGAGGGCTAGAACAACAAGTTTGGTGGGCCAAAACAATAGTCTTTTGGGGCAGTTTTGGGACAACCATTGAGGGCTATCACGACTAGCCCAACAACAGAGGAAAGGGCCTGTGTGAAGGTGCCATAGGACTGGTGCTAAGTTGCAGAGGCAATGGAGGGTTTGGAGGGGTAGTGGATGCCCTAACCCTCAGCCTTAGTTCAACAACAAGGAAACCGGGAGGGTTTCACCAATAGTGAGTAAGGATTTCTGAGTTTATGATTTCATTGTTTTGGCATGTTTTCTATTTAAGTAAATTTGGTCATTTTCCTTGGTACGGGAGCCCATTGTTCTGAGATTAAGAACAAGTGATTTGAGCATTAAATACTTGTGTATTGTGTATGATCAAATTGTTGGTTTTTATTTTCCACTATGCTAAGTTGTTAGGCATCTCAGTGTGTTTATGTTCATAGTTCAAAATGTGTGATTTGTGTGTGTTGTTGAGAACCTAGACCAGACCCGAGGTGTGATCAAATTTCTAACACCAACACCCCCCCATCACCACATGTCTCTGGAGATACGGCCCCATCATCACATGTCTCTGGAGATTCAGGAGGTGAAATTACGTCATCATGAAACCCCCCATAATTGCAGCTTCCTGAAGTCCAAGCATCGTACGGAGCTTGATAAATCTAGCTTCAAATAAAGGTTGAGTGAAGATATCAACAACTTGGTCATTTGTTTTGCAATATTCAAGAGAGACAACATGCTCATGAACTAACTATCTCAAATTGTGAGCATGGAGCTCAACATGCTTCATCTTACTGTGGGCAACAGGATTGTCAGTAACCTGTGTGGCACTCTGATTGTCACAACAGATTGTTGTCGAGGTTTGAACAGGAAAGCCAAGTTCACCCAAAAGTTGGCGGATACATACTACTTCAGTACCTTCTTGAACGACGCCACAATATTTTGATTTTGTAGTCGATAAGGAGACTACCTTCTGTTTCTTGCACGACCATAGCCAGAAGTGGACTTTCGATCATCACTGTCGCCAACCCAGTCAGAGTCGGTGAAGTCGACCAACGAATCTGAACTTTGACAATATTTGATACCAAAATGAGTGGTACTCTTGAGATAGCGAACAATTCGTTTGACTGCTTTCCTGTGCCTCTCTCTAGGGTCCTGCGTAAATCGAGAACCACACTAACAACAAAGGAAATGTCAGGTCAACTATGGGTAAGATAAATAAGACTGTCGACCAATTGTCAATAAAGTGTAGCATCGACTTTGGGAGTTTGAAAAGTTTTGGTGAGCTTTAATCCAGATTGAAAAGGAGTAGCATAGGGATTACAATCGGCCATATTAAAATGTGTCAAAAGATCCATTACATATTTAGATTGAGAAATGAAAAAACCATCACATAGTGGTAATACTTGAAGACCCAAAAAATAATGCAGAGTACCAAGATTTGTCATGTCAAAGGAGTCAACAAGTTGTCTCTTCAATCTAAGAATGAGATCGATTGAAAAAATAATGTAGAGTACCAAGATTTGTCATGTCAAAGGAGTCAACAAGTTGTCTCTTCAATCTAAGAATGAGATTGACCCAAAAAATAATGTAGAGTACCAAGATTTGTCATGTCAAAGGAGTCAACAAGTTGTCTCTTTCAATCTAAGAATGAGATCAGTATTATTGCTAGTAATGACAACGTCATTAACATATACAACAACAATCAAAGTGTTTCCATTGGTATGGAGGACATACAAGCTGTGATCAGATTCACAACGTTCGAAACCAAGTCGAAGAAAGAAACTGTCGACCTTAGCATACCAAGCTTAGGGAGCTTGCTTCAAACCATAAAGCGACTTTTTGAGTTGACAAACCAAGTTAGAATCTGTCATAAAACCAGGTGGCTATTCCATGAAAATTTCTTCAGATAGGTCCCCATGAAGAAAAACACTCTTCACATCCATCTGATGGATTTTCCATCCAAAACAGGCAACAAGAGAAAGGATCAGTCGAATAGAGTTCATCTTTGCAACAGGGGCAAAGATCTCAGTGTAGTCGATACCTTCTTGTTAAGAAAATCCCTTCGCAACTAGGCGTGCTCTATATCGCTCAACAATACCTTCAGAGGTAAATTTGGTCCTGTAGACCCATCAACACTTCACAACATTCTTTTCTTGCAGTTGGGAAACTAAGTCCCAAGTATGATTCTTCGATAAAGAATCAAGTTCTATCTGCATAGCTTGTTCTCATTCAAGTTGTCCTTGAGCATCCAAGGAAGCAACAAGATCAAAAGTTTCAAGAACACAAGTCATCAATGCAATGCTGGCATGTTGCTTTTGACTTTGAGTTTGTTGTCTGGAGGAAACATCAATGACATCAGGTCCAACAACTTCAATTGTCTTGGCAACTCATTTGGGTAGGCAAGAAATAGGTGAACTGTTCACTACAGAGGGTTGATCAAAAGTTGGAACAATTTCTGTCGACAGAAATGGCAGACCAGTCGAAACAGATATCAACGGACTAATCGACTTAAAGGTCGACGATCTAGTCGAAACAAGAACAATGTTCAACTGTCAAGTCGAAGGACTGAAAAATGGAACATGAGAACTAGTGTCAGAGACAACTTCAAAAGGATCATCCAACAACAATCCAGAGGAGGCATGCAACAATTTGATGCCAAAAGACTTCTCATCAAACCAAACATTTCATCTGATAACGATTTGCCTTTTGATTGGATCAAACAATTGATAGGCCTTAGACTCTTCAAAGTAGCTCATCATGATGCAGTGATGACTCTTTGCATCCAACTTCTTTCTGCAATCATCATAAATATGAGCCTAGGAAACACATCCAAACACATGGATGTGGTCGACTGAAGGATTCTTTCCACACCATCGTTCGATTGGAGTCATGGAAGGAACAACTCGAGTCAAGATGTGATTGAGCACATATTTTGCACAATATACTGCTTCAACCCAGAAGCGAGGAGGCAAATATTTGGACTGCAAAAGACATCTAGCCATGTTGACCAACATCCGATTCTTGCTTTCTGCAACACCATTCTACGAGGTGTGTTAGGAACCGACCATTACTAGTCAATACCAGATCAAATCATATATTCTTCAAAAGGTATTTACATACTCACCACCATTGTCTGATCTCAGGCCCTTGATGGGTCGACCACATTGCTTTTCAACAAAGCCTCTAAATTCTTTGAACTTTTCAAAGACACGATTCCTATTCTTTGGAAAATAGACCCAAGTGAAATGAGAGAGATCATCAATGAAAGTCAAAATATACCTTGCACCTGCTAGGGAAGGTAGATTGATGCAACAAACATCACTCTGAACCAACTCCAGGAGGTTCTGTGCTCACCACGCTTTGCCAGAGTCAAAAGGTGCATGTTGATGCTTGCCAAGCACACAACCTTTACAGTCTCCTTTAGGTGGAAACACTTTAAGTAGACCAAAAATCATGTTTTGAGTTGCAATCGACTGCAGACTTCGAAAATTCAGGTGTTTGAGTTGTTCATGACAAGTTCGACTTCGCTCATCATTGTGAACAACAAAAGCGGTCGGTTCGTTATCGGGTCGAGTCGTGTCATAGAATTTATATAGATTGTCCTTCGGGTTGAGAAACCCTCCAACGACAATTCACTGACCATTCTTCAAATCTCGAACATGGAACCGATCTGGCTAAAATTCTAAAATCTTCCCTGTCTGTGTTAACTGAGCAACAAACAACAGATTGGCACTGAGGTTTGGCACATGTAAACTTCGATGATTCTCCCATGTCAACAGGTAACATCACCTTGACCAACAATATCGAGAGCAAAATCATCGGCAACATAAATCTTCCTCTCCTTGGCATCATTCAAAGACGTGAACAAGGAAGCATCCTTGGCCATATGATGAGTGCACCCAGAGTCGACTACCCATTCGTTCTGCGCAGAATGAGACAATAAGGCTTGAGAAGTTCCGACTTGGAAGGTGAAATTATCAGCGGGTCAGTGAACAACGAACACATCTCCTTCAAGACGTTTAACCTTCTCCTCTAAATCATCTCTCTTCTTGTAGCAGACCTTCTCCAAATGTCTAGTCTTTCCATAGTACTGACGTGTCTTCATCTTTCAACTTTGACAAGGTGCATCTATTTACCCTTTATGTTTCTGGTCGTGGCATCGAGGTCTCTATGTAGGGGTATCAAATCGTCCTCTTTCCTTGTGATTCGACTTACTCTTTCCCTTGAGCAAGTGGGCTTGATGTTTACCACCAAGCTTTCCTTCCAAGCAATCTGTGCTGATCAGTAATCAAAAGACCACAAACAACTTCGAAGGTGTAATCCTTACCATCTTCCCTGCGTGCCTTCCAGTTGGTGCGGAAAGTGGAAACGAACACGTCAAATGGTGTTCTCAAATTCATCAAAACTAGCTCGATGAGTTGTCCATCTTTCTTCTGATAATTCTTTCCACATTAGCCCAATTTCAATTGGAGTTTCTTTACACGTGCCAGATAGTCCTCTATTCTATCAAAAGAAGGAGGATCAAGAGAGATCAAATCTTTCTCGAAGTGCATGATGTGGCTTTCATCGATTTTGTCGAACAATGACTTCAACTTCTTCTAGACTTGATGAGGGTAGTCGATTCCACTGAGGTGAAAACAAGTCTCTCGCAAGATATAGGTCATGATGACCCCCACATCCTCATCCTTCTTGCCATCAACAACTAACTTTGCCTGATCGTCTACTGGATCTAGAATCACAGTCTTCGTATACTGCCACAATCCTTCACTCTTCAGTAGGGTTTCCATGTCTGGTGCCCATACTGCATAATTTGATCTGTTCAGAATTACAAGATCAATCTTCGAAGCCATCTTCGATTTCTAGACAGAAACAATCTTGTTTCAACAAGTTCCAATCGACAAACCATCGACCCAGAGTCAATCACACAACATATCTGACTCAACAAGGTTTGCGGATAACAGGTGAGGTTTCAAACCATCGGCGCTGATACCATGTTGGGGAATAGGGTGGAACCTGTTACGAAACAGAGACACTTCTGCAGATAATTGAAGAGGGAATAAAATTTTGAAGACAAAGGTGGTGTATAAAGATACCGTTACAACACTTAAGCATAATGCACTGTGATCAGAACATCACAATGCATATTGGACATTGATATCACCATGATGATAATGACCCAAAAGATCTGCTATTTATAGCTTCAAGATCTAACCAACTTCCATGAAATCAGGAGGATCTTGTCCACATATAACCATCGGTTGTTAGAGTTGGCTCTGTCAAATCTGTGCTATCTACTCGGCTCGACAAGGATGCTCGACCCGACCGTCCATGCATCCATCTTGTAGTCGATTGCTCAGCTGGTCAATCCACTGCCCAACTATCTTTGACTGCTGGTCGACTGTCCGACCGACAGACTTGTCGACTACTCGACTGTCTGATGTAGAGATTTGGTCGATCACCCGACTGACTGTATCCAGATGTAGGTCGACCGCCTGACCGACTGATTCTAGGAGAAGTGTGATGAACCATCAGGGCTTGATGTTCCAACACTAAATAATGGAGTCAAACTATCAAGAGCATCTGCAAAATGAGCACTAGATGAGCCATTGACAAGTGTATCATCATCGGCGACATGAGGAATGGATGAGCCACTGACAAGAGTATCTTGTAAAAGTGAAGAGACAACTGCAATAGGAAGATTGGATGAATTATTAATAAGGTCCACATCAACCATAGGAGTTTGCCTAGATATCGTAGAAGTACTCGAGAGAGTACTTGTAGAATTAGAGATAGGAACAACATCATACTATGAAGAGAAGGATCTATTAAAACATAGCAAGAATCATGTGGAAGATGACCTACATAGTGATGAGAAGTAGCAACATCCATGGAAGCATGATGAGATCCATCCGAGGAATCTTTTGAGAGATGTAATGGGAAAGTTTCTCTCTAACCATGAGTAGGAACCTTGTCAAAAATAACCTCTCTACATTAAATCGCCTTGTAGCGGTGGGGTCATAAAAGAGGTATCCCTAACAAGTTTCATTGTAGGCAACTAGAGTGTAGCATGAGTTTGGAGATGCAGATGTGTTTCACCTTTCATTAGGAGCATGGGCCCATGCACCAGATCCAAAAATTTTGAAATGTGAAATATAAGGTATGTTGTCATACCATTTCTCACAAGGAGTCATACTAGTGACAACACGAGTAGGTGATCTATTGATGATATAGGCTATGAAAACAATTGCCCATCCCTAGAATGAAAGCTTCATTTTCTTGAAGTGAAGCAGGTAGTGAGCCATCTCCTTGATAACTCGTTTAGCTACTCCATTTCGTTGTGGAGTGTAAAGAACTTTTTTTTGTCAAGAGATGCTTTGGAATACAAGGAATGACTAGAAAGCATTGCTAATATATTTACCTTTGCCATCGGTCCCAAGACACTTGATTTCCTTGTTGCTTTCATTTTCCACAAGAGATTTGAATTCTCAAAACTTTTAAAATACCCCATCTTTATAGTTAATGGCATATACCCAAAGAAGACAGGGAAAATCATCAATGAAGGTGAGGAAGTACTAGGCTCCCCCAATAGCTGATGTAGCCATAAGTCCACAGATATGACTATGAACTAGTGCAAGAGGATGAGAAGCTCACCTCACTTTATCCTTAGGAAAGGACTCTTGATTATTGTAATGTCCTAGTTTTGACCCTCTGGAATAATTTGAATTTAATTATGTTGAAATTCTTTTGCATAGATATTTTATTACTATGCCTTATTCACACCACGAGGTAGATATGCCAATTTTGAATGCTTGTAAACATTGTTATGTTGCAGTTAGTAAAAGAACCATGATTGACTGAGCATGAACACCTAAAGGGGCTATGATACCACAAGAGGGGAAAGGTGAGGGCTGTGCTAATTTTAAAGTTCAAAGGAAGCATCCTTGAGAGTTCCCTAAAAATTTCCATCCTCGGGTCCAATGCTTTTCGTGGCTATTAAGACCTTACAGACTCTCAAGGTCTTAACCACATAAACCTAGGGTTCTAAATGATATGCAGAAACAAATTATGTGGACTTTATAACCTTCTTGGCTAGGAGAGCGTGTAGTGACAGATATGTGTTCTCTTAACTAAATAGAGCAATGGTGATCGTAATCTCCTGGTCACTATGTGTTTCTTTTTGTGGAGCTTATGATACTTATGATGAGATTTGCTTTGAAACAATAGGTGGTTGCATGGATCTTAGTACTGCTATTTGTTGCTCTTGCTAAATAGATCGCATTGCAATGGGCGTAAGCTTAAATAGTCTCAAGTTGTTTCCATGGAGAGTGTATTTAGAGCAGAGTTATGGATTTGAAGCAATGTTGTGTTAGTTTATGATACACAAGTATGGTGTTGTTTGTTTGTAGATTTTATTATTATTATACCTCTTCATAGTCCCGGTTTGCTTGGACATGGCCATTTTCTTGGTGAAGGGTAGATTAGGTCTAGTTGGAGTTATATGAATTTTATTATATTTGATAAAATCATCAACAGACTTTTTTTATGGGGGAAGGCTTCCAAAGCAAGTAGAGTTTGATTAATGCTCTTTAGTGTCGACATGATTGCATAGAGATGAATCAACTAGACACATAGTGCGTTTTAAAGCAATTTGGATAATCCTTCAGGTTGTTTGACTTTTGGGGTCGTCCTTTTGGCTAGCGCACATCTTTCAAATTTTGCTACAATGTGGGTACTGAGGTGTGTATTCAAATAATGAGTTTCACCCACTGAAAATAATAATAAAAATATTAGCCTGCTAAGAATTGATGGTGAGTGTAAAAATAAAAATAAAAAATGATGGTGGTTAGGTTTGATTTCGAAGTTATCTTGAATTTATGAAACATGAATTACCTTGGCCTTGAACACACTTCTCGTTACACTCTTTGAGAAGTGGTTTTGCCTGAAACATCAGACCAATGTAAATTTAATTTGATTGCACAGGACTAGTAGGATCGTGGGGGGATTGATTCTTTGTTGCTTATAATTATGTCTATACCTAATAAGTCTTGCCTTTGTGCAGAGATTCCTAGTTTTAGAATCTTGTGTATGTCAGCAAGGAGGTATTAGCTCTCATATTAAGCAATGGCTATTGTTTGCACAGAATCTGATTAGGAAGTTAGCTTTCATTTTAAGTTAATGTATGAGCTGATTAGGATGCCATTTTTTTATTATTGTATATGATACATCACTCTAATAATGGGGCTTTAGTTAATTTGGAAATTTTGATGCAAATTTTTTGTTCAAATAGAAGAAGTTTCTATTTCTTTTTAGTTAGAAGGTTTTGATGGGAACGTTACAAATTGGTATTGTTATCACACAAACCCTTCACTTCTTGAGATAAATCCCTAAAGCTCAAGCATGACTTTGGTGTAACTAAGAGGGAGGCTATTGTCACCTCACCAACCCCCTTCTTCAGTTTAGGCCGGCTTTCCTCTGTCTCAAGGGGGGCTTCCCTATAATAGGATTTTGCTAGAACTTGTGCAAGAAAGTCCAAGGTGAAATGAAGAGATTGCTCTAGCAAAACCGTTTTTTATGAGTTATGAAAATAAATTGGATGGAAGGGCTGGAGACTAGTGTCTTATCATTGGGCAATGGAGTCAAATCAAGGTTCATGGGAGGCTATCATAATGATGGAAAGATGGCAATTGAGGCTGAAGCACTCAAGCTAGAAAGGCCCTTTCCTTGCTGTCCCAAATTGCAGAAATATAGCTAAGAACATTACCAGAGCAGATAACATCCAACATTTATGAAGATTATGATTTCACGGAATGAAATGTATGTGCATTAACCAAGCATTGAGAAATAATGCATCCATAAACATCCCAAAGATAGCATAATGAAAAATGGAGAGAGCCTACCAAATTCTTACTCCATAAACATATGTCAATATATTTCAACAACAAGAGAAATAGCAACAAATATCTAGAAGATTTCCTCACCCACAAAGCGTTTCATTAATCCTCCTAAAACATCCAATAGATATTCAACTAATCTCCGAGGGATTTCTTCCCAAATCCAACCACGAAAGATGAGGGAGAGAGCTAGGACTTTTATAGGCTCTTAGCTTCATTTTCTCTTACAATAAAATATGATTTATTTTCCTAGATCCACTAATTTCTCCGATGATAATGAATAAATAATCTTGGAGTCTTCTAGATCAATACTTTTCTACAAAGAAAAATAATAACTATATGACTTTCTCAACCTCCTCAACAAACTTTCCCAACAATAGCCAAAAGTCGTTGTAGGTCCACCTTTCCTCCAAGCAAGAACAATATATGTGGACAAGTCAACCAAATCCTCCAAGCTGGGCTCTCCTCATCCTTAGCTAACAAACTCCCTTAAATCTTGGATCTTGTGTAGATTAGTGGCCCTTTCCTCCTTGGAACATTCTTCAAAAATAACAAACTCGTAACAAACTTCCCTTAGAATAAGCCAAGTATTGGAGTGCTCCTCAAATTGTGGCCCCTTTGACTATGTCAACGAGTTTTAGGTGCCAACTGCCTCCTTTTCCAGCCTGGATGTCCTTTCATCCATAATTGTAAACAGATCTAACATGGATATATGTGTAAGGAGCGGCCAATTGGTTGTTATAACAACTTCTCTGAAAAGTGAACCCATCTGAAATATGCCAAGGAAATGGAACACTCCTCCATAAAGATAACTACTTTGACCATGTTTTAAGGTTTTGTTGCCTCGGATACCTCACTTGATGGAGCACTTTACTAAAACAGTCCTCCTTTCTTGCTTTAAAGCATCAACCATTGTTATGTGTAACCTCCTTTTCAAATTCTT
>ML777960.1:2029272-2039577 GCA_009831015.1 Picea engelmannii
TATGATCAAGGAGTTATGTAATAAAGTGACATCATCTTTATGGGAAAGGGACATATTGTTGTATTGAATTAATTGAAAGTGAAACTTACAACCTGAGCCTTGATGTCGTAGGTCTCCTTTCGATGGCTCCTAGCTCTGACACAGACACTTGCTCATGCATGAAGAAAATCAACCACTTGTGATGACTTTGCTGTCGTCTCTTGCTGTTGTAGCATCAGTCCTCCATACAGTCTTGCACTAATTCTATAATCAATATCTAGCTAGCTTGCTGCTTGTTTTCTTAACCCTTTCCATGAGCAATCTCCTCAATATATAGGAGAAGATAGATTAGTTACTTGGATAGGAAATGATCCCAAGATATATGGAATGCCAACATCTGAATAACCATTCAAAGCCAACTCATGTTTCTAGAAGATTCCCTTCTAGAAGATTCGAGATTTTATCTTTTTCCTTCCTTTGGAACATGTTCACACCCTGGCTATTAGTTACAGTGCGAGAGGTTCGCACCCCAACTTAAAGTAGCCTGCGAGAATCAGACATTCTCGCAGGCAGATATATAGGTAGCCTGCGAACATCCTTTAAAAGCATGATTTCTGGAAGAAGACAAATGTAACTTTTCTCAGGAAAGTGTTCTTAGTGAAGAGCTTGATTTTCTATTATCATAACATCATCATGACATCATCACAATGACCAAAATTACGGATAACACATGCACCGTTTGGTGCTTCAAGAGCTATTACAAGTAGCGGTAGCTCAAATGACCAATCCACTCTTGCCAAAGTTTGTACAAGTCATTAGTGTGAGCAATGAAGATAGTGGTAGGGAATAAGGGTTTAAATTTGTCAAGCGTGTACAACCTTGAGGAATCATCTGCATGTCCTAAGGCTATTACATGAGTTGGATCCTTTAGATCTTTGGTTATAACATCATGAATTGAAAACTCAACGGTTTTTCAATCATCTGAATGAGTATTTTGAAAGATTCAAGGAAAATTTATTGAGAATGTAGGAACATACAAGGCATTGTTAATCCACTCATTAGTGAGATCTATTGTTTCTACTCATATAACATCTAAACAAGAACTATCACTAGACAAAATATATCAGGTTGTACAATAATTAGGACTAGAAAATAAATTCATAAAATCCAGTCATTGTTAAGCTAACATGCCATTGGAAAAATAGCATGATATTTAGAAGAATAAGAGGAGGAGAAAGAATCTATTTTAATATTATGATTCTTCATTGTGGCTTCCAACTATCACATCTTCTTCCAACAATGTGGGTCAAGATGCCCATCTTTTCCAGAAAAGAACTAGTCCTAGGTGGTGTCTCCTTTTATTTGGTTCCCTTGTGGGACTATGGAGGAGGAGTCATTGTGGAGACTTGGTAATCTTGGGAAGTTTCATTCCTTTGGATTGTTTCTTGGAGGGTTTGGTTCCCTTGTTGTTGTGAACAAACAAATCTTTCTATTTGGAAATTGTATCAATTGCACCAAGTGCAAGAGTTTGTCTTGCTCACTTGTTAATTGTTTACAAAAAAGCTCAAAAGACCGCATATTATAATTTGCACTTCATGCATCTCTAGTGGAATAAAATGTCGAGACAAAAATATCAAAGGAACTTTGAGGTTGGAAAGAATAACCATGATTGCTTGATCATCCAACTTAGTGATTCCACAATCACCAAGTTGAAGTATTGGGAGGTTGAATTTAGTAATGCAATATTCATTTTTAGAGAATTCTACTGGATCAAGGAAAATGAGTTGATTTTCCAACTGATGAGCACAAATTAAATTGGTTTTCCCAGTGAGCTTCTCAAACTTGAACCATGCTTCCTACATTGTATCAAGGGTTTGAATATGAAATTTCATATATACTTAGAGAAGACATCCCAATAAGGCCTCTTGCTTCATTATTGTGATTTGACCATTTTTCATGTTTATTAGAATCAAGTGGTGTGGGATCTATCCCAAGTGTGATTCGATAAAGACCTCTACTTTTGAGTAAGTCCTATAAATATGATTTCTAGAATTGGTCGTTGGTGCTTGTTAAATGAATCTCAATAGGGTTAGTAGCCATTTTACAGATCATGAACTAAAGAGTAGAACTAGTTGAAATAAAGTGCACCATTATGTAGAGCTAAAAAAAATAATTGAAAAAAACGATACTCACAATTGAGTATGTATGAAGAAGTTATGCCCTTGGAAAGCTTGAAAAATAAGGATTAGTTGTTTGTCTAAATAAAAAGAAACTTCAATGACATCATATAGGAAAATAAATTGAAAGCGCATATGCCACTATGAAGAGGGACGAAAAAGGAACAATGTGAAAAAAAAATACTAAAATCCAAGCCTAGATGTTGAAGTTATCTCAGTTTAAAAAATGCCTCTAAATTCCAAATGTGAAATCCCATTGGGTGGTTTGAGGTGCTACATGACATTGTATGATTGTGCCTATTGATTGTACCCATGAGTGTGCATCATTGTAGCATAGTTGAGGTGACACCCATGTGAATATCATGTGGGTGGTTGAGTCCATGTGGAAGAGTCCATCATGGGGATGGGGTATTTGTTGGAGTCCGTGTAGTGGATAGGTATACAACCCAAAGAAAAGGGGGTGCATGGTATCAGGTAATGGATCTACAGGTGTGCGACTACCAAGGAAAACGCACTAATGAGGAGTACAAGGTCTTGGGAGAGTTCTAAGGTGGGGGATGACAATGTTCCAAAGGAATTGATAAGAGGGGGGACAAAGGTAGGTCGATGGTAATGGGCACTACTACCAAGAAGTTTGTTGGAGGAATAAGGAGGTTCGCACATCAGTCAAGTGAAGGTACACCAATGAAAGGACAAGGGGTTCGTGGGGAATGAAGGTACATGAAATTTCAAAAAATGGAAGGGTCGACCAGAAAAAAGAGAGCTAGGGGCACTAGATAACCAAAAAATGAACTAGACTTGTTGGAAAAACTAATTTCAAAAAGAAATTGAACTCTTTTCACGAGATTTCGAGAAATTTAAAAAAAATCCAAAGTGAAACTTACAAAACCTCAAGTAGATGAGAAAATGGGAAAATCTGGAGCATTCAAAACTCAATTGCATTAAAACAAGAAGCATTCCTAACTAATTCGACCTCTATGGAATCAACTGTGTAGTCAATTTGCTGCCAAAAAACACCATAATGTGCAATTTGAAAAGTTTCCACATAATTGGTTTGCAAAAGTTGGTGATCTAACCCATTCAGTAATGGGAGTTTATTCTCAAACTACTTTTATACCACGTTTGAAATTGCACATGGTCACAGGATCATAGCATAACAACCAACTCAGAAATGGCATGGGATATATGGGGTAAAACGCTCAAAAAGGAAATGTCCACAAAGCAAGGGGAAAAGCTCAATTTGTTTTTAGTTAACTATGTGTAATGAGGACCCAAGTCCTTTGTAATAAAGCAAATGATTGCATGATATATGCTCATTTATTTGTAGTTTACTAAGCCACGTCTCAACTAGCCATGCCTAAAAAAATCCAAAGTGAAACTTACAAAACCTAAAGTAGATGAGAAAATGGGTAAATCTGGAGCATTCAAAACTCAATTGCATTAAAACAAGAAGCATTCCTAACTAATTCGGCCTCTATGGAATCAACTGTGTAGTCAATTTACTCCCAAAAAACACCACAATGTGCAATTTGAAAAGTTTCCACATAATTGGTTTGCAAAAGTTGGTGATCTAACCCATTCAGTAATGGGAGTTTATTCTCAAGCTACTTTGATACTACGTTTGAAATTGTACATGGTCACAGGATCATAGCATAACAACCAACTCAGAAATGACATGGGATATATGGGGTAAAACGCTCAAAAAGGAAATGTCCACAAAGCAAGGGGCAAAGCTCGATTTGTTTTTAGTTAACTATGTGTAATGAGGACCCAAGTCCTTTGTAATAAATCAGATGATTGCATGATATATGCTCATTTATTTGCAGTTTACTAAGCCACGTCTCAACTAGCCATGCCTAAAATAGATTGGATGCTCCAAGGTAAGCTTACTTGAACTTGGGATCCATCAATATATGAACAGATTAAGATAAATTAACCAAGGTAATGACAACCTTATCATAATAACTCCAATGCTTTGTTGGATAATTAAAAAGTTATTTATTATGCATAATTTATTGATTAGATATGCAAAAATAATTATGTACCAACAAATAGAAGTAAGAGATAGGATAATGTGAAATCAATGGAGGCAATCCCATTGTTTTCAATTATCACAAAGTTTGCATGTAAAACCTTGGTTTTGTACTTGCTTTTCTACTTTACAAGAAAACCTTGGATGTACACTTGGGACATGTTTCTATCACCTTGGATTTGTTGAGACAACATAAGATCCGAGCAAAGATGAAGTAGTCCTTCTTTGGCTTGGATTTTATCAAATATCTTAGTTTTATCATTGATGAGTTTAACATTCATGCATATCTAAATAAGTTGGAAATGCTAATAAAATGGCCCATTCCTAGCATATTGAATCTGAAGAGTTTTCCTTATGAATTTAACATTCACACATATCTAAAAAAGTCGGAAATGCTAATAAAATGGCCCATCCTAGCATATTGAATTTGAAGAGTTTTCCTTCTGGCATGAATTTCGACAAGAAATTTATCCATCATTATTATCCCATAATTGTCCTTTGAATACCAATTTGCTAGTTTAAAAACTCACCTAGGGGCCAAAAACAAATAAGTATTTCTAGATGTTAAGAAATCTCTCTACTCAATAGTGACATGTTATCTCCCTAAATTGAATTAGACATTTGAAATTAACACTGACACCTCACAAATTTGCATTGTTCATTAAAAGGGTGCATACCAAATTTTATATTATTTTGAAACATTGTCATAAGCCAAGATAGGTTGCCTCATTTATGACAATGAGTTATGATCAAACTATCCTTCATATTGATCATTAGCCACTTCAATTTTCAAATTCTTAGTTTAAAATACAAGAGCATCTCCATTTAAATTGGGCATATTATTTCAATATTTTTTTGGTAATTAAGTATAAGAAAGAAGCTACAAACAATGTTGTTTATTTTCTCACCAAATCTCAATGTTGTTTATTTTCTCACCAAACCTCTTTCTAAGGTACTTTGCATGCTTGAGATAATTAGATGTGAAACCTACGAGGATTGGAAAGTTCTTTACCCAAACTTCCATAATTTGGTTCAATTCTAGAAACCATACAACATTCCACACTTATTAACCAAACACCTTTACTTGATTACGTTCTAAGAGAGGAGTTGTTGTTCAAACTTAACCAACCTTGTGTTCCAACATATCCAACTTATATACTCCTCAAAGAAACTCACATTTCTTCTCATTGGAGCCATTTTGTCATTCATAAAATAGTTAATCACCTACAATGATATTTTTTTTATCAAACCTACAAGAAAAAAAGGTGGAGGATTACATTCACAAGTGCCCTATTGTAGTGAATCCAAGCCTTCATTCTAGACCATATCAACCTTTTTTGGTGCTCTCCAAACCATGAGAATCCATTTCCATGGGTATGAACAATGATTTCCTCATAACTTAGAAATGAGAAGACTACACTTTTTGTTGTTGTATATTTTATAAATAGTTAACTATAGTCCTTGTAGTAATTCCACATATCATCCTACTAAATAGACCTATTTTTTAGCATGCATGGACACACTTTGGGTTTTTGCTTACCATTATTTAGCATTGTGACTCAAAATTCCTCAATCAATTAGCATTGTATTTATGAAAGATATTTGGTTACAATTTACAAGATTTTACCCATTTTCATGCCCCTAAAAGATTTTGGGTGTTTTTCCACCAACATAACATTTCTAATAAACTCTCCCTAGTGTCTCATAGAAATGGTTTATACTGTGACTGCTATAGCACAGGTTGTAGGTTGGGCAAAGCCTGACCCATCCACAAAAGCAAGTGCTACAACTTGGGAATCCTACACCCAATGTCACCTTGATGTAGGTCCCACACCTCAAGGGTGACTAGGTCACTCTAGGGAGGCAATCTTGGTGACCCTAGGGAGAAAGAGAAGGATGAAGGGAAGTGTAACGAGAAGTACCTCAGAATGTCAAGTGATGGAAGAAATGATTGGTTGATAATGGTAAGTAAAGAGAGGTAAATGGATATCAAGTAAAGATATGGTTTATGGTGCCCCTGTACCTACCCGACACACAAGAAAATACACTTTTCCAACCAAGTATAGTAATGGATTAGCAAGTTAAGCTTGTTGTCCCTAAATACAACAAAATACAAGTTTGTAAATCAACAATAGATTACATCCAAATCAACAAGTAAAAGGTCTATATTAGTTAGCAATGTCAGCAATAAAACTAGTAACCAATGTGGACTGAAATTAACACGTCAAGACTGAATAAAGATGGTTGTCATAAAGTAAATTTCTGCAGTAGTATATCAATCTTGTGGCTTTAGAATTCAATGAAGTGCCAAAATCTAGCCTAATAGATGTACCTAGGTTAGTAGGTTAAACTAGCAAAGTTAGAGGGTTAGTCTAGGGTTAGTTTGTGAGATATTAATAGTTAGGGTTTAAAGCAGTCCTAATGGTTGTAGGTTAGTTTTACTACATCAATAATAATTTTTGGGAGAAAGAGGAGGCTCTAAGGGAGGAAGAATCCCCAAGGCATCAAGATCATTATCCAAAAGAGACAACTTCAAAACTTGAAATTTGTACGTTTACAAAGGCAACAATTTATTTCTTCCATGTAATAAGCAAATGACTAGTGCCTTTAAGAAAGGGTTAATGGAGTCAAGAGAATATGAATAATCTATATAGGCTACTTCCTTGGGGGTGTAAACCCTTTTACTCCCCAAGGCAAGCTTCTCTTAGCTAGGGTTTTAACTAGGAAGGTGTATGCAATTATACTCCTCTTAGTAAACCCTTATGAAGCAATATTCCCTTAGCAATAAAATGGTGGAAACACAAGTAAGGGTGTATGCCCTTATACTCCCTGCTTGGCTCACGCAAATAGAACCTTTAACTTTTACAAATGATAATACAATGACATAAATGACACCTTCAAGCATTAAAAGGCAATAAAAGCTAGACTAACCACCAAAAAAGAAATGAAGAAAGCCTTCCAAGGCTAGATCTCCATCAACCATAACCAAGACATAGCCATAAACAAAAGCACAAGACAAAGAACTAGCCAAAGAGAGCGAAAATTTCAGTCCAAGAGCCTCTCACAATGGAGAGTTATGTTATGAAAATGAGATCTTATGATCTCTGTTTATACAAATTGTAGCTAACATAGTTTGTCCACATAAGATTAGGGAAAACATAGGATTAGGGGTCAACAACCCTAATCTTACCCCTCTACAAAGATAATATTAAAAAATTATCTTTAATTTCACTTTTGCACAAAGAAAACACTAAAACAAAGGTGATGTCATCCCTTGAACAAAGACGTTTTGGAAAATTGAGAAAGTTGTTGGAGCTAGGCTTCAAAGTAGGGCCTCCAAAGGCCATGTACTAATCATCCAGAGTCTCTCCACCTCAAAATGTCATGTGTCATGCTCTGATTCATTATCAACCACCATATGCCCCTCAAATGTGACATCAAGCCCCTAAGGAGTGACATTTTTCCCCTTCTGGGCAAGTCGTTTGGCATGCAAAGGGTGGGCTATGTATATCCAGTTGTCTCCTAGGCCTCCAAAATCATCTCTCTATCATCTGGCATGTGGGCCTATGTCATTCATCCTGTGGGCTACTTTCCCTCATGGAATCCCAAGCTAGGCTTGTTCTTCCAAACCTGGCCACCAACTTGTACTTGCAAGACAAATGGATACACCCTCCAAGGATCTCAAGTCAAATCATCATGATGAGTGAATCAAGTCAATAAAAGAGCCATTAAAGCATGTATACCGGGACTACATCATACAAACATGTGCTTAAGCAACTAGACGTTTTGCCAAGTTTGGTTGTGGGTGGGTTGGCATGGTACTTCTTTTCAATGGATCAAACCCCCTAATTCTAGGAACAACCCTATCTAAGTCATGTGAATGAAATGAAATGGATGGGGGAAGTACTCAATGGGCATGGGGTTCATGATATGCAAGGGTCCATAGTATCTCATTTATGGGTGCCTTTGTGGAGGGCGTGCCACACCTTTGTCCATAATGCATTTTTTTCAAGCATATCAATTTTCTTTTATCTTTCTTTCTTTGTTTTTTCTTTTAATATAGAATAGGGTGAGTTGGATGCCACTTCCCTGGAGTGGTGACTAGATATTAGTAGTGTCACCCACAAGTACTTTCACGAAAATGAGAAGGTTGGCTTGTGATGAGACTCCCTTTCCCTCATCCATGTAAGGAGAGCCATTACCCTGGTGTGATGGCCAGAAATGGTAATTTCATACCGTTATATACCCATGGACGTGATAGGTTGGCTCATGATGAGACCCCTATCCTCAACTGATCCTTTAAACATTTTTATTTATTCTTTTTATGGGGTCCTTATTTTCTTGCGGAGAAGCTTTTCATTGCTTTCTCGGGATCCCCTAGGTGAAGCATTTGGAAGTTTCTTTCATTAGGATTTTATCTTTTTCTTGCTAACTCCCCTCTGGGCCTTCAACCTCTTCTTCCCATGAAATGAGGAATGGTCCCTTCTAGGGTCATTCTACCCCAAAATCCCAAGAGATGATGTCACGAGGGGAAATAATGATGGAAAGTGGTAAGTATGGTCGGGAGTGGCACGATTACTCATCAAATGAAGCTCCCAGAAACACCCCATCCTAATGGTGACCATCTACTTGAGTGCCCCAATCCAACCACCAGTATTTATACAAGGTAAAATGCATAGTTTCCAAAGCAAATGTCTCATAATAAAAAATAACCTCTGATATACAACCTAGAATGCCTCAAATATTAAAATGATACCCACCATCATACCTGACTTGTACTGCATGGAGAAAGACCCAAGTGCCCTGTGGTGGCAAGTTGGTGTGGATGATGACCAAGTGATGGGTCATTGTGGTGCGATACGGGTCTCTAGCTGTGCAAAAGGATACTATTGGTCATGTGGTCTCTTGACACTCTATATCTACAACCTGAGGGCCTCGAGACATACTCTCCTTAGTTATCCACAAAATGGGGATAACATATGGCTCCTACTTGGGGACATGTGCTCGCCATAGAGTGCATGAGAATCACAACACCTCTTGGTAGACCTGTGCCTGCAAGGAAACATCAAACTGTCAAGTGCAAGATGGCCTACTCATCCTCGTTCTCATATGGTCATAATCACAACCAACTAAGCTAGAAAAAGAAAAAATTGACAAAATTTCTAACTAAGTATACATATATGATGATAAAATCAATAATGCAAGTAGAGAAAAATGAAAATGCAATGCAACTAAAATAATACGAGCAAACAAAATGCAATATGAAAGAAAACAAGATGACTTACCTACTTACCCGGGGTCCTAAGACCTTGAAGATCAAGTCTCGAAGGTGTCGGGTGAAATTGTACAACCAGTGAAACCACCTGATCATTGGACAAAGACATTTCCCCCTATGCTTAATCATGTGAAACAACAAAGATAAGTCCAACACATAGTAATAACGAGAATAAATAAACATATAATCAATCATGAAATAAAACTCATGGAGATGGGTGGGAGAGAGGAAATCCTGCTGAAAAGAGAAACCACAATCTCAATCATCCTGAAACTCCAGTCTGCAAGCATAGCCAAAATCTTGATCTATCCATCTCTAGAGTGGACTGGCATATGTAGATGATGGCTCATCTTCATCCTCATCAACACAATCACTGCTCCTTGAAGACTGAGAAGATGTGAGATAACTCAAGAAGACTCCATGCTTCACCCAAGGGGAAGAAATGTGGTATAGGATGGGCTTAGGCCTAGAAGAAGAAAAACAATGCCTCTTCGTCTATGAATCCTCGTGAGGATCTCCAAGATGAAAAAACTTCCACTTCGTAGAGTGAACCTCTGATTTCCTAGGGATGGCTATGTCTTGGTACTCTTCCAAAATCAAGGGTGAAAATGTCTGAAAATCCTCATAGAAAAATTATGTATCCCCAAAAGGATATGCATCACCCTGAAGATGTCGTGACAGGTAATTATGAAATGGATCGAGAAAATATGTGATCATGTCACCATCACCATCCCAAACCTCTGAGTCATATATGCACGTAGACCAATCCTTTGTTTGGGGGTTGCCCTCAACGTCGTAAGTGGGATCTTCGTCAAAGGTGAAAAGGCTCATGTCCCATCCAC
>ML777960.1:2044811-2055869 GCA_009831015.1 Picea engelmannii
GGGCATCTAGTAAAATATGGGTTTTCTTATTAGAAAGATGTATTGGGAGGGGAGTTCAACAAAAGGATTTTGGGAGGTATTTTCAGTATCTAGTGAAATTAGGGGTATTATTTAATATATCATGAATGTGAGTGCTATGTCACAAGTTCACTAAGCGGAGATCCTGTATATTTTGCTTTCCATTGAACTAACTCACATAAGAGTGTTGATTAGCCAATCACTTCTAACGACGTGAGTCACATAGGGTAGGAATTAAAATAACCAAATAATTCAATCCAATGATGAATCGATTAAGCCACTTGGAATCAAAATGAACAACAAGAAATAAGAATAGTAGACACAACAATTAAATCCACCACAAAAATACAGAGATTTTACCTTGGAAACTCAAACAAGAAAACCAATTTTGAGTGGTTACTCAGTTTCTATTTCAACAATCTCAGGTTACAATGCAGCTCATAGCTTTATGGCCATTCAACAATTCACACAAATCCTCCTTTGCATTCTCTCCTCCTAGCCCCAAAAATACCCTTTGAGAGTTATGAAGTACAAGAATAAATAGAGAGAATCAGGGTAATGGGAAGGCTAACAGGTCTGACCTTTCATTTTCCATTTCAAAATGTTCTCTCCTATTTTCATTTTATATTTTATTTAATTGTTATTTTATTCTCCTTTGTCTATTCCACTTTACTTTGCATTGTATTTTTCATAGTTACTAACCTTCCTTAATTGTCAAATTTCCTTAGATATTGAGATTTACAACCATTGCTTTGTGTTTGAATCCATTTTTATAACATTCACTCCAAAGCATCAATGTACCAATGAAGATTTAAATCTCATTGTTTCTCTCGTTCCTTGTCCTCCTATTTATTTTATCATGGTGGAGACATGTTTTTGAAATTCATCATAAACAAGCCCACATTCTGGACTCTCAAGATTCAATTCCATGAACCTAAAAAATAAGTTATAGTATTAGAGGCTTTTTTTTGAAATAGTAATTTGTTTTCTTTTTTAGTGGCAATTTTTCGTCACATTTTTTTCATGATGCACTCAATTTGTAAAGGGAACACCATTATGCATATTTTTTCATCGTGCACAATTAGTTAATAAGCATACGATGAATACAAAACAAAAAACAAAATATATGGAAAAAAATAACATGACTTAGATTTTCATAGTACGTTGTCGCTACTTGCACACATTTAAAATTGTGTTGGTACTATGTGGAAACATCATATGGTGCCAATAGCAAGTCAAGCCCACATTATTTTTCATGAATACAATGAAACTCTATTAGTAGTGCACACTACAAATGTGTTACATGTCCATGTGATGATGCCACATTAACAATGCATGAAACTACCTAAGATGTACGAGGAATGTGCAAAGGCGTATGATCCAACCTTGACTTTTGGATTGTTCTATGTTAGTGTCCTAGTAGTAATCACACACAACTTTGTGGTGCTCTAGTATTAGGTGGATAGATCATGCATTGCTAACATTGGGTTGTGAACAACTACCTATCCATGTCATTAGTGTGTTTATATTAGTGGAGTTCATGGTAAACATGGAAAAGTCAATGTCACCATGCCGCATAATTAACATGCTTATCTAGCTAAGATTGGTTAGGTACATGCAAAGTTAATCAGCCATGGTCCAACACTTAAACCATACAATGTTGTTTCCCTCATAGTAATGACATATATTGGTCAGTGCACTGGATCTTTGTGGATGGACCATCTAATATCATCATTATGCAATGCCCACCTTCCTTACACCTCTCTAGTGTGCCTATGTATGGGGGTACACACCACAAATATGGCACCTGTCAATGTCGTGCTACCACATTAATGGTGCAATTCACTACCTATGTCATCGCACCAAACATTCACACAAACAAGAAGGCACACCTTGACAATTGGATTTTAGAGTCTTAGTGCATTGTGTCACAATAGTTGCACTAGATAGTTTCGATATCATGATAAAGTTAGAGGATTGATGCTCACATTCCTTTGAAAAGGAGAATGTCACACTAGTGCTTCATAGTTTGTTAAAATGATTATTGCATACAGGTGTTCCATAGCATTTGAAAATTGTGATGGAGCACTTGCTCTTTGCTTACAAAATAATGCATCAAGAGTGATTTGTGATATTTTATTATTAAATCAATAATTAAATGCTTTAAATTTCTCACGAGTTTTTTATGTCAATTAACCTCTGCTTGAGAACTACTAGATGTTGTGGTCATGGAAGGTGTGTAAGAGGGAACAAGAGATATTACTAATATGGATTATAAACTAGATACATTCTATTCTTGGAGTTGTTGGACTCTTAAACTATCATTGGGAGGCTACATCTCTAAAGGTGAATAACAACTTTATGTAATAGTTGATTTGAAATTGGGATGAAGGTCAACAAGCTTTTAAGGTTGGGAAGATTCATTAATTCAACCCAACACATGATGATATATATCTCCTTATTGACTTATCCAAAAGGGGTTTGGAATGCCCCTAATATCCATAATGTGCCCAATTGTATTTTTGTGGAGACATAGATGACATGCATCCTTAAGTATGTTAATCTTACAACCTCTATAACATGGGACTTCTAGGTGATTAGGGGTTAGGCATGTGTAATTTTCAACATTAGGACGTACAATATGTTAGTCTTATCCTCAACCCTCTTTCCATGCCTTAGTGATGTACAATATATAAACTATAGGATGCTCCATTACATTGACCAACTCATCAATATTGAACTCTATAGGTGAAGTCAAATTTTATTGAGATGTTTTTGTCATTAATTTTGACCTAGATTATTTTTTTTCAGAGGTTTAAGGAGGGTGGGTTTTCCATAAAAAAGATAGAGCTACGATGTCTCTTTTTTGATATTTTCTTTACCTCTCAACCTACATTTACATGCCTATCTGGCTATCCAATGACTACCATATGTATGCACATATGGGAAGTGATGATGCCCAAAACTTGGCAGTAATTATACCATGCCAACAAATTTATCAAAGTGTGATTGATATGCTAGATTGTCCAACTAATCTTAAGTTGAACCTTATTCCATATCTATACACAAAAATGGTTTGGCATGAGGGTAACTACCTCCCATTCCTTGATGATGAGCCATTCAATGAGAGAAATTAATATGATCATCTTCTTTTTAGTTAAGATATTTTCTTTATTCCAAATTTAATGTACAATCTTTAGTAAGATTATGTGTAAATCAACTAATTAGTTTGGTTGATCACGATGTTAGACCAACATAGAATATGCCACCTTTTATTCCAGACAAACCATATTGCGAGCAAAATAATATTGTTGACTAGTATGGACCCAAGTGAGATCGTATGAGCATTGTTGATTGATATCGACATATGCTAGTTATCACTCTATGTGATTTTTCTATATGATTTTCGTGTTGAGATAGCATTCCTAATGGGAATTATCTATTGATAACATTGAGTGATAAACATGAAGATGCCACCAAACATAAAACAACTATTTT
The DNA here is from genome assembly GCA_009831015.1 of Picea engelmannii. Taxonomy (NCBI): domain Eukaryota; kingdom Viridiplantae; phylum Streptophyta; class Pinopsida; order Pinales; family Pinaceae; genus Picea; species Picea engelmannii. The sequence goes on from ML777960.1 coordinate 2,048,328, forward strand.
GGCATATTCTCGAGATGTATGGGGCATTGAAACGTTCATATATGTAACATTTGGGCCATTCAAAAGACCATTTAGGTTGTTTTGTACAAGATTTGGTAAAAACAAAGTATGCAATTTTTGGCCTTTAAGAGAGGTTTTTGGGGTCCAAAATTCCTCAAAGAAAGTTCCCCCTTTGACATTGTAGAGATCATTCCAAGATTTACAATTCATATTTGAGGTCAAAATTCTAAGTTACAATAAAGATCATTCCAAGATTTACAATTCATATTTGAGGTCAAAATTATAAGTTATGATCGGAAAATTTTCTTTGGTAAGTTGATTTAGTTGCATGTTTAGCTCAACGCACTTATTGTTTTTCCTATTCTACCTTCTCACCAAAGTAACTTATCACTTATTGATTGGACACTTGTCACATGGCATTTCATATTCTTAAGCTTCAAATATTCTTAAACTTTTAATATTATTAGGCTTTGCATTCTCATTGTTGTATAGTGATATCATGCCTAGGATAAGTAACACAACACATGATCCCAAGTAGGATGATGTTGAGCACAATTGTGGTGGTGGTGGTTAGTGCGATGGTGATTTTTTAATAGGTGGTGGCATTGAGCACAATTGCATGCCTCAATATGTGTTGTTATTGAGGGTGATGGAAATGCCCCAATACGTGGTGTTGATAAGGGCACAAGCAATGCCCTAATAAGTGTGGGTGATGAGGGTAGTGGATAAGAGACAGATGGTCCTGACACTAATGTCTCTAGAAACAATGTCGTCAATACTAATGGTCCACTAGCTAACACTAGCAGTGGTACTATGATTACAAAGATTGTTCTTACAAACACTTTTTGATGATGCATATTGTTGTATCTACTAATTACCATATGTTGAAAATTACTTTAATTACCATATGTTGAAAATTACTTGATTCATACTTTATCTTGTGATACACATAGTATATGAATTATAGTGATAATTTATAAATATGCATTTTTTTTACTTCTTTTCTCTTTCTCTATTTGTGTAGTATTGGGTATTAATTTGATTTATAATGTAATATTAGGTCACATTGTTTACTTCGTACATGATTTTAATTGGTTGCATTACATATAAATTTCATATATACGGTGATATTTTTTCACGTCATTTACTTGAGATATGGTTACTTTAATTTGTTGGTTTTCTTATTAATTTGACATGAAATTTATGTTGTCACATCACTTGTTTATAATTAATTATGATGAAGTGAATTTATTGTTCAAATTGTCAATGAATTACATATAGTACATAAAGTCAAGATGAATTTACATTTACGCATTGCTGATAATATTACGTTAGGTTGTTGCCAAAGCTCATATATCCATTGATGACACTTAATGAATGATGTATTAATCTCATTTATGTTCATAAATTTGAGATTTTATGTTTATAAATTTATTAATTTACACATTCATTAATGCTTGAGACTCTTAATCCATAATATTACTATCTTAAAATATAATCAAATTGGAAAATAAACATTTGATTTATAATAGCATATCAATAAAATTAATAGATATATAAATTAGATGAAGGAAAAGAATAAATTAAAATAGACATGATTATTCATGTTTGCAAGGTAATTTTGTTTTTCTGGTAAGATGACATATAGATTATCTATGCGGGATGATATTATTTTATATGACTAATTTAATGTCCAATCAATTATTAATTAATTATTAAAATATATATGTTTAATATTAGTTCACTTAGTTGAAAGTTACTTTATTAATAAGAGGTCTTGAGTTCAAGTCTTTCTTAAATGCTTCACCTTGACAAAGGATTAGAGTGCATATATACAAACCCTTCCTCTAATCATTTTTTTGATTTCTTCAATTATGGAACCGTCGCCCTCTCTAGATACTGAAACGACCTTTCGAAAGCTAATATAATCATTGGGCACATCAACCAAAGTCCAACCCTCTTGTTTTGTTAAGAAGTTAGATTAGGTGTCGAAAATTCCTATTATAGATACCTCTTCTCCTAGCATGGCTTTGGCAATGGCAACCAAGGGTTTGATTGCACAGTTTATGGGAATCTAGTGATCCCCATGGGAATTTGTGTTATCGATAAAGGAAAGTTGGAAACCGTTGATTAAAGGAAATTTGAGTCATTTCTTCTTGATATTTGAACACAAGGAGGTCAAGGATTTAATATTCAAAAGTGTGTCTTATTACTATGGAACAAGACGCATGTACCTGAATCATTGGATGCTCGACTTTAATCCAAAACATGACATCCCCACATTCGTCCTTGTTTGGGTGAGATTTCCACATTTATTGTTTCATTGTTGAAATGAAGATATCATGAGAAGCATAGAGAATTCTTTGGGGAAATATATTCATAGATTAGAGCCAAAGGATCACATGTTTGCATGTGCTAGAATTTGTGTAGAAGTTGACCTAGAAAAGGGACTTTCGGAGGCAGTTCTTCTTATGCTAGATAATTGGATTCATTTGTATCCAATTGATTATGAGCAACAATTGTTTAAATGAAAAACCTACCATGAATATGACCATTTTGCTAAAAATTGCAAGCTTAACCAACAAGCACAACACTTTGATAAAGATAAGGAAGAGTAATGGACAGTTGCAAAGAGGAAAAAACAAGCTAAAAATCCTACTCATCCAAAAACAATGAAAGGAAATAAATAAACAAATAGAGCTCCAAGATCTACAGGGAAACACCTTAATCGAGCAAGTGGGCCAGGTCCAAAAAACACAAGTTCGTCTAAGGAATCATGACTAGGGGCACCCCCAAACAAGTTTGAAATTCTAGCACAAACTGATAACAAGACCTATTTGAAGGTAGTAGAAACAATCCAAAAGAAGTTCCATTCCTTAATCATTCAAACCCCAATACTGGAAGAAGTGGATTTTGCCTCTAATCAACCCATTCAATTTCCAATTTGGGAAGAATCAAATTGACCTAACAATGATGAAGGGGAAATCTTGGGAAGCCCAAAAAAAATTGAAGAACATCTAGATTACATACATCAGACTACATGTATGCAAACTAGAATGAGATCCCAAAAACAAGCCAAAGTTGAGGCATTCAAAGAAATGGGTTAGGAAAAAAGCAAGTCAAGAGAATAGGAATAAAACACGAAAAATATCGGCAAGAGGAAAAATAAAATAAAGAAAGGAATCTTAGAATGCAACAACCAATAGAGACATCCTTTGGCCTTGGATTGAAAACCCCTAAGAATTTAGGAGTGACACACCCTCCCTAAGGAAGGGGCCCAAAAAACACAAGTAAATAATGTAGTTAGTCTCCTAGAATTGCAGAGGTATGGGTAGTAGGATTAAATCAGATTCATTTAGGGACCTATTCAAGCAAGAAAACCCCTCCATCCTCCTTATCCAAGAGACAACAATAGAAAATAAAGAAGTTATCCAACTCAATAAAACTCAATGGAAATTAGGAGAAGAAGAAGCAGTTGGTTCCGGAGGAATCTTCGGAGGGATTTACACAATTTGGAACATGTTAGTTTTTAATCTAGATTTTTATTTTAAAACATGGAATTGGCTTCTAATTAGTCTTTTTCATTAGAAATCTAGGTAGAAATGCAATATTGTTAATGTATATATACTAATGAATTATATATAAAAAAAAAGAATGTTGCAAGTCCTTAACAAATATTAAGGAAACAAAAAAAAATTCATAGCAATATAGTTGATAGAGACTTCGATGTTTCCTTAAATCAGAGAGAAAAAAGGGGGTAGCATAGTAAGAGATGCCTTCCGGGAAAAAATGGAAGATTCCATGTCTTCTTGGGATATGATTGACATTAAGGCAAGTAGAGGTTTGTTCAACTGATTGATTAAAATAATGGGTTTGGCTCATATAGTGTCCCATTGAGATCATTTTCTCATTCAAAGTGACATTTTTCTCTCAAACCATTCATTTGTTTCTGAGATATTTCCTTGGGTGGATTCAGACCATCGACATATTGTCCTATCCTTCTAGTTACCCTTTGTGGATACAAAACAATGAGGTGATAGAATTGATTTCTAAAGAGTGGAGCAAATGGGTAACTGGATCCCCCAAATTTATATGGGAACACAAACTTAAGGCAATCAAGTTAGTGCTAAAGGAATGGGCAAAGAACAACTATTATCCCCCAAATAAAGAAAAAGAAGACTTAGAAAAGTAGTTAAAAAATTCAAGGTATAATGGAGAATGAAAACATATCAAGGGAGATTATATTAGAAGAATCCAAAACCTTCCAAAAATATCAACAAACCCTTATACATGAGGATAAAAATGTGGAGATTTAAATATCGAAGTCTTTGGCTAATATCGAGAGACAAGAATAGCTCATATTTTCAGAAAAAGGCAAGGCATCAAAGGAATAATGTAAAGGAAATAAGAAAAGGGGACAATGTAGTGTTAAACATCTTTTAAGAGATGAAGAAGGAAGCAAAATAATATTTTTAGGGGCTCTACTCAAAAAGAGATGGGGCAAATCTAGAAACAACAACAACCATGATAAAAAATATTCCCTCAATTTCTAAAGAAAATAATGAGCTAGTCAAAATAATTTATGAGGAAGAGATCATCCAAGAAATATTACGGGGAACAAAACTAGACAAGGCCCCTAGAATAGACAACTTTACTATACATTTCTATCAAGTATGTTGGAATCTCATCAAATTTGATCTAAAAAGATTTCTACAATTTGTTCAAAAGTCTGGGAAAATGGTAGGCAACACAAACTCAATTTTTTTGGCTCTTGTCCCAAAAGAAGAAAATACATCCTCTTGGTCCATATTTCAACCCATCTCTCTCTGTAATTGTTCATACAAAATTCTGTCAAAGATCATAGCTAATAGATAGGAGAAGCTACTCCCCAAAATAATTTTAGAAAACCAAGGGGGATTTATGGAGAACATGCATATTGTGGATAACATTATTCTTGTTCAGGAAGCCATTCATACCAACCAAACCAACAAGGACAAAGGTATGGTTATTAAGATAGACATGGCTAATGCCTTTGATGAAGTTGGGCATTATTTTCTCCTAAATGTCCTTTATCAATTTGGTCTCATCTCTTTGTTTATCTGTTGGATATCCTCATGCATTAGTACTTCATGGATTGCCTCTCTAGTCAATGGGAGACCAACAAGTTTTTTCAAATGGAAAAGAGGCCTTATACATGGATGCCCTTATCCTCTCTCATATATATTATTATGGAAAAGTCTGTTGGTAGAAAATTAGAAGTCAAAAGAAGATCTAGAAATCTTCCGAGAATTAAGATAGTAAGGGGAGAAAAGAATATAAATCATTCACAATTTGTGGATGATACATTATTCTTAGGGGGTACCTCAATTGTAATGGAAAATAGGTTCAAATTCGTTCTTGAATTGTTTCTAGATTCCTCTGGGGGAGCAATCACTAAAAGCAAATGTCAAATTTATGGTTGGAACGTGAGTTACCACATTATTAAGTAGATTTCTAGAATAATTTCTTTTCCACATAAAAAAAAAATGGACTTCTTTTAAATACCTTGGCATGACAATCTGTTTATCAAGTCCAACGACTCTTACTTGCCAAAAATATCTTGGACAAAATTAGAGGCAAACTCACCCAACGGGAAGTGCATTGGTTAAATCCAGTTGGGTGGGTGGTCTTAGTTAAGTCAGTTTTATCAACTAAAATATGGGGGGACAACAAACACGCAGAAATTCCATCTCATAAACTAGAATATAGTTATATCAACTTAGGAATATGAGGGTTTGGGAATCAAAGAAACTACCCTGGTAAACTTGGAATTGGGTGCAAAAATTGCTGCATGCTAATATCTGGAAGCTATAATTGGTGGAAGGTAGTTCTCCTATTTCTCAGTAAGAAGATTATGATGCATTGAGGAAGACATTGAGAGTAAGAAAGTTTCCCAAATATTAAAATTGATGTAAGTTGATGTCCTTATAATTTGGGAAAAAATAATGTGGGTGGAATGGGAAGCTCATCTCAATTTGGACAGATAATATATTGGGTAATGGACCTCTAGAAAATATAAAAGAGTTGGTAGAACTCATAAACTAGATGGAAGGACAAAACTTAAAAACTTTGTTTGACATTTCAATTAGGAAGCATCTTCAAGACAATGGTTAAAGTGGAAAATTAATGATCCTCTAGCTCATCTCTTTCCTACAATTTTTCAATTTTGTTTGACAATATTGAAGGTTGTGCACCCACAAATATTTTTTTTTTTTATAGTAGAGGTTGAAGGAAAAGAGATTACAATGTTAAAAGAGGATACCATCATTTGTTCTGCAACGATCAAGCATCTGGAATCATTTGGCATTCAAATGGATTTCCAAAGATTAATATCTTTTACTAGATGATGGTCCATGTGAAAATACTTATTGGAGATTATTTGGTCAAGTGAGGAATTCAAGGTCCCACTAGGTGTGTTTTATGTCTTTCCAAATTTGAAAAAAATCATCATCTTTTCAATAGAATGTGCATATGCAAAAAGCGTCTAGAAAGATGCTTTCATAGAAATTATTTCCATAATGGACATGCCACTCAATTGGAAAGACACGTTCACAAGAAGAGTGAAAAACTAAAAAGGAAATTTCAACAAAAAATATGGCTTGAAAAGAATAGACACCTTTAGGCAAGAGCTTGATCCACCCTTTCAGGTTGCGATGAAAGCAAAGGGAATTCTAGCATAGTATATAAACTCAAAAGGTCAATTTTTTTTGGAAAACTCTTCATGCGAGGATGTTGAACACATATGGATTCAAGGATTTCAATTTTCCCCAACCCAAATAATTAAAAGAGGTATAAATCCTCTTCCTAGAGCAAACTGGTAGCTTCGTATGGATGCAAGTGAATTCCAACAATGGAGATTTGAGCAACATTCATATATTATTTTCTTTTATAGTGTTTCAAAAAGGAATCCAAGGGTGGTAGGAGCAGGAGGGGTCCTTTTCAATCCCAGAGGGACATTGGAAGAATCCCTCCAAATGGCATTGAAACAATGAGTCTCAGTGCAAGGGAATAATGGGGAAAAAAACACATTAGCACAAATGATTGAAGCCATGGACATCGTAGAACAAGATCAGACTTGCAACAACTATGGAGCTGATGAAATTGCAAGCCATCACTCTTTCCTTTAGTTTATGTTTTTTAAAGTAATCAATATTCTAGGGGTCTTTACAGAATCTATAGTTGTAGATACTTTTTGAAAATATTGTCAAAGGAAGTCATAAAACTATGTGTAATTTCTTGTATAGACCCACTTATAGTGAATCAGATAGATACTAAGTAAGTACTTTCAGTGTTGCAAGTTCTTTTGCAACCATTTTGATAATACAAATTTCCTAGTTCTTGTTAAAAAAATTGTTAATTGTTAATGTCTAATTAATAATTAAATATCAATGTCTAATTAACTATTAAGTATTAATGTTTAATATAATATAATATGTACCTACCCCAATGTGTTAACTTAATAAGTTTGAACCAACTAATTCAAAGGTGGAGATCATTAACAAG
>ML777960.1:2060931-2080749 GCA_009831015.1 Picea engelmannii
TCTTGATCCCAACATCTCTGCAGAAGTTCACGAACTCTTTTGAGGTATATTCTCCTCCATTATCTGACCTGAGTATCTTAATATTTCTTTCAAAAAGATTCTCTATCAAGGCTTTGAATTCCTTGAATTTACTGAATACTTCATCTTTAGATTTCAAGAAATATATCCAGGTCTTTCGAGAATAGTCATCAATGAATGATACATAGTATACATACCCGCTAATGGAGGATGATGACATTGGGCCACACACGTCTGAATGAATGAGTTCCAATACTCCTTCTGCTTTGTTATCCCTCTTTGGAAAAGGGTTCTTGATATTCTTCCCTTGCGCACATCCATTGCATATGCCTTCTTGATCGACCTTGAGTTCTGGTAAACCTGTGACAACTTTGCATATGTATGGTAGCCCCTTGTAGTTGATGTGGGCTAACCTTCTATGCCAAAGTTTGCATGAGTTTTCGATGGCATGGGTCATGGCAGTTTTTGGGTGACCCTTCAGCTTATATAAGCCATTTTCTTCATTTTCGATGACAATTGCTTCATTTAAGGATTCTCCCTTAGCCCACATAATAACTTCTCCATCTATGAAGGTAACTCTATAGCCTTTCTTGTCTAAAGCTGATATGGAAAGTAAGTTCTTCTTTAAGCTCGATACATAGGGTACGTCCTCCATTGTTATTGAGTTTTTTGAATCTAGCTTGTAGTTTGATTCTCCCACTCCCTTGATGGGATATTGGTAATCATCTCCAAGAGTCACTTTTTGAAAAAACTTCTTTTCCAAAATACAAGAGAGAGTATTTTTCTTATCCGTCATGTGTTTTGATGCACCGCTATCAATGAGCCATGTGTCCTCTCGAGGTGATACAGATCCTGAGAGAACTGAGATCAAGATATGGTCCTTAATCATCTTCATAGGCGGTTCTTCATCTTCGACTATGTGGGCATGTTGCCTCTTGTGTTTCCTCTTGTATTCTTCTCTTCTGATTGGACAAGAATTCGCCTTGTGTCCCATCTTATCACAATGATAGCATTGTATGGATGAGAGATCTCTTCCCTTACGTTGTCCTTTCTTCTGAAAATTTCTTGGATGAGATTCTTTGTTGTTGAATTTGATTGATGGTTGAGGTTCTCTATGAGATTCCCTTTTGAAGTAGGGTTTCTTCCTTCCTCCTTTTGTATGAGTAGCTAGGGCTTGATCATCATCCCTTGCTAGTAGTGCTTCACGGTTAGCTACCCTTGTCTCTTTTGGATGCATTCTTTCCATAGGCTCTCAAACTGTAGTTTCTCCTTTCTGGCACATACCGACTGGATGAAAGCATCCCAAGGTCTTGTGAGACCATTTAGGGCTGTTATTACGAATTTGTCTTCATCTATGGTGTCTACAATCGCTTTTAATTGTTCTTTAATTTTTGAGATTCGGGAGAAATATTCTTGAATCATTTCTCCTTTCTGCATCTTGGTATTCTTCAATTGAGATTTAGGTTCATCTTTCGGTTGATGTTATTTCCTTCGTATAGTTTTCTTAGAGAGTCAAACATCTCTTTCAGAGTTTTCTTGGATGATACATACGGGTTCCGGTGGTCTTTGATTGAATCTGCAATGATTCTTTGAGCCCTGATTGAGTCCTTCTGATGCTTCGCTTTCTCTACGACATCTTCAGGTTCCTCCACTTCTTCTTTGATGAATTTTGCTAGGTCATTCTCTGCAAGGATCATACCGATCCTATACTTCCAGGCACGGAAGTTGTCTATGCCTTCTAGTTTCTCAACAAGCTTTGTGCTTGCAGACATCTTGTGCTTGAGGCTATGAAAAATGACCAAAAATGAAAATGCTTAAAAGCAATTTTTGACCTTACCAGGAGGTGCTCTTGGCTGAGGCGAATAGCCTCGTGTACTTGGATATGAGAAAATCCAACTTTTTCCCCTTCAAATATGATCTGCGGATTTCTGGACTGGTGCTTCTAGTACTCTGGTACTTCTGGTACTGGTTTTCTGGTACTTCTGGTACTTTTGTGAAACTAGGGTTTCACTTTCTAGGAGATCCAACCACTGAAAAGGTGTGCTCTAAGTGCCAAAATGATCCTTGGGGGACGACACAACTTTCTAGGTAGTTTTGGAGCTGAAAAGCTTCACTTTTGAAAAACTCTAATTTGCAGGTACTGCAACAATGATGTTTTTCTCTTGCGAAATATGTTTCCTTCAGGTTGGCTCTGATACCATGTTAATGTTTATTCCATTATTATAGTTCTTTTCATTTCAATAGATAAGAGCAACATAAGAACAAGATCACTGAGAAATACACATTCACAAGAGACACAACATTTATCCTGGGAAACCCTCTAGGGGAAGAAAACCCAGCAAAAAAATTCCTTATCATAAATTGCCAATACAATGTCAAGACATAACTCAAACCAATATAGATAGTCCTCTCCAAAATATGTGCCACTCTTCTCCCTCTCTCCAACTGGTTAGTTGCAGCTTGCCTCTTAGAAAATGAGCAAGTGTGTTGTGTGATAAAGTGAGGCGCTAGCCTCTCTATATATACAAGACTGGCACGTGTGAAGGGTCTTCACTGGAAGGGCCAAACTCTCACTCTGGGTGGGTAAACCCACCTTTATTTTATTTCTTGGTATCAATAATAACTACTGGGGCCGACTTCTTATTCTACCTATTACAATTTTCTGTTGACCAATCCGCAAAAGGGGATTTGGTCCTAATACAATTACCAACATGATTAATCCACAATGGGGATTAATCCTATAAATAATATATCAATAATAATAATAATAATAATACTCTTTGCAGTTACATTATTTCAACACAAACAACATCTAGAGTTCCGCGATATACAAATTGAGAAGCGACGTTGCGAATTATACAAACTTATTATAAAATAAATAGCGTCTGTTACGTATCTCTAGAAATTACATCAACATTTAAAACATCAACGTCGTTGAAGACCAAAAAATTAGCATACAATAGGAGAAAATAAATGTAGCATATCCGAATTAGTTTTATTTGGAACAAACAAGAAAGGTTCCTAGAAACCCAAAATTTAGTATACAATAAGGGCATTGTCGAATTAGTTTTCTTTGGAATTTATCAAAAATTAATAATGTTTGTTGCATGTTTCTGGAAATTTAAATGCATTTGTCATATAGACTGGGATTGGGGCTCCCGCGGACCATAAAAAGAATATAAGTACAATAAGTGCGTGACGGTAGAGAGGAAGACCTGAAAAGAAAAAATTGGAAGTTAAGAGTGTTTGTTTACAGTTTTCTATTGAAAGAGGACTTAAGTGGATTGATAAAGAAGAGAAGATGACAACATAGACTTAAGTGGGATTGATAAACAAAACAAGATGGAAGTATAAACTTACTATGAAGCCGATGCGTTTTTATTGTTGTCGTCGATGGGCATTGTAGTCCTGTTGACGGGTTGTTGCCCTTCCTGGACAAGGCCGTCCATTCTCTCTTGGAACCATTCTTCGATGTAGCTTTTCATGGGGGTTGTGTTGGTTTCATCGCGGATTTCTATGTCATAAAGGTCGTTTTCTAATTTCCTTAGATCCATTGAAATACTATGCAGAGTTTGTTCAATTTCTTCATTGTGTGAGGCATAGTCCAGTACCCAACGCTCGTGCTCATCTAGACGATGTTCAAGTATGCTATAAAACTTTTTGAAAGACAACCCCTTTAAAATATCAACTTGTTCCTTGAAGGCTTCTTTGGTGACTGACAAGGATTTGAGAATTAAGTTAGGATCTTGAACCTCGTAGGTAGTTCCGGCTAAGTCCAGCTGGAGCAGGCTTGTGAATAAATCTTCATTTTATGATATGACTTGTTTACATGACTTGATAATGAGCTGCAGGTTGTCAAATTGCTTTTGCCAGCATGATTTTACTTTTTTGGTGCGCTTTGGAGAGGGGAGTTTCTCCTGTCTTCTTTTCAGTTCCAATGTGTTGTCGACATATTTGGCAAAAGGGGCCAGTACCTGATCACAGAAAAGATGTTCATTTTTAAAATTCATCTCCAATTGTTCCAGCAAATCATTAGCCTTCTTTCTGAAAGAAACTAAATTCTGCGATGTTTTCCAGGCTTCAGTAACTACCTGCATTCTTTTGTTGATGTTATTCTCTACAAGGGCTCTAGAGCATGCAAGGAGGGTAGAGGATACTTTCATCTTCGCTGCAGTGGTAGTAGGCACGATTTTTGCCAAAGGACTGGAAAATTCTGGAGTTGCAAGGAAAGCCTGCTCAAATTCGTTGAGGCATTGTTTCATATTGGCATTTTCTGTCTGAATTCCTCCAATGGAATCATGAAGAATGTCACTGATTCCCTGGTGAAATTGGCAGATTTGGGATGGCGACATTTTGCTAAAGTTAATCTATGCGCGAGATTTGCCTTTCTTGTTTGTTACATCTCTCTTTTCAATGACCAGACTTTTAGATTGGCTGTCAAAAATAGCGCTCTAGATTACGAAGGATTCATCTATGTCAAAAAATAAGGTGTCCGATATTTCCACCGTGGACGACCCAATTTTCTGCATGTGCTCAGCTTCAATTTCAAGTTGTAGTTTTTCACTTTCAATTTGGGGTTCCTTCGCCTGCCCTGCATTGTTTTTTCTCTTCTTCGTCAGTGGAATTTTGTGAGAACTATCAATATTTATGCGAGGGTTCTTATCTCCTCCTCCGTTCGAAGATTTCTAGGTTTCTTTCTTACTGGGGTGGACCGTCAAAGCAATGCTCCGTGATGTCGTGCTCTTGGGAGTGTTGGAAGGGGACTGGGTACTCTTATCATCGGATACTTTTCCATGTTGTCTGTACAATTCAATAGCGCTTTGCAATCTCTCTGCATCGCAATCGGTAGAAGCAAGATTGTTGTCGACACTGTTCATGTCTTGGGTCAGGTGTGTATGGATAAAAGAGGTGTTAAAGCCAACACCCAGTAAATGTTCTCAAAAAATGCCATTAGGGTCGAACCCTTTTATCCTTTCAACATACGTTAGGTTCAATTTCTTGAAATGGGTGGCAAACTCATCAATCTTGTTGATGTTTCTGCACACGAAGTCTCCGACTTTCTAGGGCAGAGGAATGAACTTTTTTTTTTTCTTGTCATGGAAAAAATGCAACCAGTGGTTGTATTTCCTTGTTATTTCTGCAACAAACATCTTGTTTGTGATGTGGCATGGAAGGAAGGTAGGATTCTCCTTAGAGCCAAAGACCATGAGGACACTGAGATTTTCCTCTTGCTCAAGTGTGCCCTTCCTATTCAAAAACTTGGTTGCCTGGCCAGACATCCGCGGAGCATCCTTGCCTAACAATAAATCTTTGAAAACTGAGACAAAGCCATTAAAAACTTCATAAAAAAAATGGGAGGCCTTGTGTATCCACATGGCCTTGTGCCAGAATGTTACTGGGTCAAATCCACAGTTTATTTTATTGGAAAGAGAAAGTTTTGGAAACGGACAACAATACACAATTGCGAAAATCAAGTAGGATGACATTTAAAATTTATTCAATTCTTTGAATCGTGACAACTGGGAGCAGAGCTCAATCAAAATTAGCTTCCCCCAATCAAAAATGTATTGTTCCTTAACTGTAAAATACAAAATATAAATAATTATATGGGAAATGCTTGTTGTGGATGCTTGTCCCGTTATTCTTGTAACCAACCAAGCAATTTTTGGGAATGGATTTATAAATAAACTTGCTTGCAGCCTTGTGATATCTTAAGGAACTGTTGTTGGGTCTTCGAGGAAGCCCGCTAAGATTTCCAACCCGTTATGATGTTTTTCTAGAAACTGTTTGCAGTCTTTTCCTCTGAACGTCAATGTTGGGTTTGACAATTTTAACATCTCACGGAAGAGCCGAGGCGACAAAGAAATAGGAGAATGGTTGCCCAGTGGAATAATTCTTTGGCTTGGAATATATTTTTCGACGCACCAAGAGACCACCTCCTTAGAGTCAAAAACCTCAGGAACACAGCCTGCACGAGCGATTCCAGAGGTCCAAATCACTTTGTTTTGGGAGGAACGGGATGAATAGTAAAAGTATGCCCTGGACCACTGAAAGCTCGGGTCCTCTTGTGTGAACATATTTACTGTATCTCCACAAAACTGTTGTCAACCTGGTGCCATAAGTCTACAAGAATGTTTATTTGTTCCAGTCGATGAATGAAATGAAAAGTTGGAAGGGATAATATAACCCTGCACAAATTTTGGTTGAAAGCGTGTGAATGGGAGATGTCCTCGAGACTTTCGTTGATTAATGACAATTTGGATGGTTGTTGCATGATGTGTTGTTAACATTAAACAGTACTAATTGCATACATAGAAATGCCAACACGTTGGATATTGCAATGAGAGATTAAGCATTGTAGATTTCTTCAGTGGCCCAACACGAGGACGTGTGTTGGAGATGAACAATCAGAAGGGACAAAATAACTCTCTGCACATCTTGTTTTAATGCGTAATAATGGGAGATCTCCTCGAGGTTTTCGACCATTAATGACAATGTTGGCGGTTCCTACATGGTCAGTTGTTAGCATGAAAGGTTTCTAATCTCATAATAAGAAAGTACGGAGGTCGCGAGCAGGGGAAAAAAGACAGCTACAAAATAGGGTTGCAATGTACAAGCGTTGAGGGCGAGGGCGCGAGGATCAAATTGTATGTCTCATAACTTTTTGAGTGCAATACGCGTAACAACGAAGAGGATATGGTAGGACAGTCGAAAGCACAAGAAGTTAGTCGGGATGGAAGGCAGCAAGAGATACTTTGAAACATTTGTGAGCAGTGGTAGAGTGACTGCGCTGGAATTGTAGATTTCATGAACCCGACAACATGAGAATCCAAAACAGGGTGAGAAGGTGTCTGCAAAGGAGGCGAGGCCCGGACCTTCTAATTGTATCGCTCTAAACATTTGAATGCATAATCTGTAACACGGAAGAGCGGATGATGTCGGAATCCGGTAGTCAATTTGTATATTGCGGAGAGTGCAATCAAACTGTTTCGTACCTCTATGTCCAGTTGTCAGTACTAAGAGCTAATTTAGTATTCAAAATAATTTTTTAGAAATTGTTAGATAGTTCATAGGGACTAGCATCCGTAAACAATGGCAATCTCCACCCCGCCGATCCTTCATTCCGTGTGTCAATTTTTATATCGCAAAACTGTGAGAGTTGTTTGGAGGACACAAAACAATGGAAGTGAAATGTTGAGTCAACCACTCCGCAGGTTCGCTTGTCAATTTTTATATCGCGGAACTGTGGGTGCTATTTGTAGGCCATGAAACAATGGAGGTCCAAGTTTGAGCTCGCCCGCCCGAGAACCCGCGATCCAAAATGTCGCTAGATATCGAATGCGGAATTTGTACATTCTCTATAAAATATCATGGGAATTAGTACATGCTCTATAAGATATCATGTCCATACTTTATAGTCCCATAATACACGGGAAGAAAAAAAAGGGAAAAAGAACGGAGTAGTTAGCAGTGGAATTGTAGATCACGAAAATTTAGAGTGGAAGATGTATATAACGGAGAAACATATCATAAGCATCGAAAGCAATAGCGGTTGGTCGGATTCGTTGTCTGATTATATAGATGGAGATAAACATATGTCAACCCACCAATGTTGGATCTGCATATTTCATGAATCGGGAAACAGGAGGATCCAAAACAGGCTGAGAAAGTGATTGCAAAGGAGGCGAGGCCCAAACCTTCTAATTGTATCGATCCAAACATTGGAATGCATAATCTGTAACATGGAAGAGCGTACGATGTCGGAATCTGGTAGTCAATTTGTATATTGCAGAGAGTGAAATCCCAACTGATTCGTACCTTTGTGTCCAATTGTCACTACTAAGAGCTATTTTAGTATTCAAAATAATTTTTTAGATATTGTTATACAGGGAAAAAATAAAAACTAAAATAATTTTTTAGATACTGTTAGATACTTCATAGGGATTAGCATCCGTAAACAATGGAAATCTCCACCCCGCGAGTCCTGCACTCCGTGTGTCAATTTCTATATCGTAGAACTGGGAGCGTTGTTTGGAGGACACGGAACAATAGAAGTGCAATGTTGAGTTAGTTGGTCCGTAGGTGCGCTTGTCAATTTGTATATCGCAGAACTCGGGGTGCTATTTGTAGGGCACGAAACAATGGAGGCCCAATTTTGATCCCGCCCGCCCGGTCAAGAACCCACAATCCAAAATGTCGCTAGGTATGGAATGCAGAATTTGTACATGTTCTATAAAATATCATGTCCATATTTTATAGTCCCATAATACACAGGAAGAAAATAAGGGAAAAAGGACGGAGAAGTTCGCAGTGGAATTCTAGATAATACACGGGAAGAAGAGAAGGGAAAAAGAACCAAGTATCTCGCAGAAGAACATCTAGTGTTTGCTTGTTAATGAAAATGCTTGTTAATGAAAATGCTTGTGAATCCCTGCTGAGTTCTCACCAGTTAACGCATATAGTGCAGATCACGGAAGTATTTTTTGTACCACTGTGTCCACTTGTCACTAGTAAGAGCGTTGTTGATGTATATCAGGAAGGACGCGAAGTTGTTGGGGATGGAAAGAAGCAACAGATACTTTGAACGAACTTAATGTATACAAGGAACCCGCGGTGGAATTGTAGATCACGGATATTTTGAGTGCAAGATGTATATAGAGGAACGATAAGCAACTCGTTTCGGAAGCACCATCCCTGCAACGGCGGGCATAAAACTGGCTAAGTATGAAAAGGAACAGCGGTCGGTCGGATTTGTCGTGCGAGAATATAGATGGAGATGTTAAGGCATGAATTGTAGATCACAGAAGTATCTTTTGTACCATTATGTTCACTTGTCACTGTTAAGACCATTGTTGATGTATGTCAGGAAGGGTGCGAAGTTGTTAGGGATGAAAATCAACAACAAATACTTTGAATGAAGTTAATGTATACGAGGAACCCGCGGAAGAATTGTAGATCACAGATGTTTTCAGTGCAAGATGTATATAGCAGAACGATAAGAAGTTGGGCTCGCAAGCGTCGGCCCCGCAACGGCGGGCATAAAATTGGCTAAGTATGGAATGGAACAGCGGTCGGTCGGATCCGTCTTGCGAGGATATAGATGGAGATGAAGACATGTCAGCCTGCGGTACATAGAAAGACGACTAAGTATAAAACCAGAAAGCCATAATGAAAGGGAAAAGCAAAATGGGAAAAGAGATAAGTATCTGAGAGTCGGGAAAACCTTTTTTTTTCCATTTATTAATGGCAATGTTTTTTATCCTTTGTTGGCTTCTCACTAGTAAAAGCATTAAGTGCACATCACTGAAGTTCTTTGTCTGCAACATGCATATGACAAAACAGGGGACATAGGTGTTGGATATCACGAACCTGGGGCCTGGTGTCCAGGTAACTGGCTAAGTATTAGCCAAGATGAAGTTTTGATATCTATTTCAATAATATTCATACTAGTATCTATCAATGGAGAAAGTTTTCATATTTATCTTAATAGTATTCATACTAATATATATTAATGGATTGTTTCTGTTTCAAATGCAAATGATCTCCCAATTTGCAAGATGCTCTTTGGCTCGCAAATTTCGTTGAAACCAGGAAAATTTTGACTGCAAGATGTACATAGCGCAACAAGAAACATGAATTTGCATTGTGCTCTCAACGAGATAAATTCCTTATCATATATTCATCTTGTATTCGTTGCAATGACATCAGCAAACGATGACTCTCCATAAACATCAATATCTAAATTAAATTAAAGGAAATCAAAATTTGTTGTGACTTTAAGTAATTAAAGCATAAATTGCAAACTACGGAAGTTCCTCGGCTGGAAGATGTATATGACAGAACAGTGGACATATTTGTTTAATACCACAAACCCAAACATAACTGCCTAAGCTTTGCCGAAGAGGAATTTTTCTGTATTTTTTCCAACAGTACTGATATTAGTATATATGCACAGATATTATCAAATAGAACAAGCTGCAATATATCCAACATACTTCATATGAACATTGCATCAACAGTTCAGCTGCCTTGTTGTAACTCATGAATTCATTCTATTTACGGAACCCAGAGAATGGGAACGAAACGGGTCCTCCAATATCTTTCTTTAAATACAAAGCCGACGCCACATAAGTATGGCCTATGAAAAAGTATTTTTAAATGTAAAACGTAAAGAAATAACATACCAGGTTTTATTTAGATTGAAGTAGTGAGAAGCAGAAACAAAAGCTCGTCCTTCATGTTTAACGACACAGGGGAAGAAGGTACAAAATACGATTAAAACAAATACCAGAAATTGGAAAATAATATTAAGAAATAAACCGAAATTATTCTATATTCAAATAAGATGTGTTACAAAATACAACTGAGGCTATTTGCGACAACGATTGCGATTTCCCCTGCCATCGACCAATTAAAAATATGTACATTGATGAAGCTTCTTCACACTTTTCTTGACGTTAAAACTCTTTATTCGTAAAAAAACGAGTTGAATATCAATTTTGGGTTTTGTACTTAATCGGTGCTACGAAGTACATCTATCACAGTTTTTTGAATACCTTGTTTCTTCCATATATGGCATGCTTGCAATGGCTGCTTATTCAACATTCCATTCTTTGTCAAGTATTAATTTCCTTCTGTCGTCGAAAAGTTGGGGTTTAAGGTGTTTTCTTTGCAATGTTCCTCAACATTCACATCCGAGACAACTTAGAAATGTGATTCAGGCCGATTTTAAAGTGAATGGAGTCGTTTTATGTCACAACAGTTAAGGCAAGGGAAAACAATTCAAGTATATAATGACTGGTATTCTCCCTGTATTCGATCGTCTGTTTGGTTGAGAAGCCTGCCTGAGGATTTGTATGTGGAACTTCTTTGCTTTATTACAGTAAATTGGAAGAAACATCCAAACCAGATGCAAAATGAAAATCTATCGAGGTACATAACTTCGTCGGGTAGCTGAGGTGTGGCAAGTGCATCAAATGTTGCAGAATGCACCAGCACAGGTCTGGCAAGTGTATCAAATTTGCATATGGCATCAGAATATATCTTTCCTCATAGCGGGGGAGGTATGGCGGCCCACAAAAAGGTTTAGATGTTCGAAGGTGACACCAAATATGTGGACTTTGCAACTACATCCAAAGGAAACCGAATAAACTTTGACAAAGAACATGGCTTTCTGTCAAGTCGGCTACCAGAGCCACATGCAAGTTATCAAACTATGAAATAGAAACTCTTGTAGTGATAATATGTCATTTTATCCACCCATACAGATTCTATTACCAACCTCCGAGGAAGAAAAATACTTTTGTGATCCCTACAATTCGATACAGTGGCCAAATCTGTGTTGTTGGAAGAATCTATATACTTAAATGAAGAAATATCTTGCAGGTGACTTAAAAATCCATTACAATTCACAGCAAGAAAACAAATAAGTTCAACAAACAAATCTTCAGGCAGCCTTTTCAACCAACCAAAGCATCGAACACAGGGAGAACACCAACCAGAACACACTTGTTCTTTTTTTTCGTCCTCTCTGAGTTTCTCTTGTATAACAGAGTTTTTTTTTTACTCAAAGCTCACGTCACATAAAACCAGTCTCTCTTCTTTCATCTGCCCCTCAATCACATCTCTAAGTTGTCTTACATGTCCATGACCAGGAACATTAGAACGAAGGCACCCTAAAGCACAACTCTTTGATGATAGAGAGAAATTGCAATAAGTATTTAAAAGCAAGGCTGGATGGTCTTCCATACATTTTGTGTTGATTCGTTTTAATGACAGATGTTCTTGATATTTTCAGTTATTAATGCCAATCTTTTTTAATATGTACGTTGAATAGTGACTAACAACACGTATTAAAATTCCCATATCCGAGCAGGTTCTCAAATATGACATCTAAGATATGCACAATATTAAAGAGGGACATGACGTCAAGGCCTCTGTGGGTCACACGTTCGTGAACTATGCTGAAGCTTTTAAGAAAACTAAAATTGCACAAGAAAAAAATAAAAAATAAAAAGTATTTTCGCAAATTCAAAATGCAGGCAAAAAGAAATTACCAGATCCCATAATATCCGGTCGTCTATTCATTTTAATGGCAGATGTCCTCGAGATTTCCAGTTATTAAAGCCCATCATTTCGAAATGCACAATATTAAAGAGGGACATGACGTGAAGGCCTCTGTGGGCGACACGTTCGTGAACTATGTTGAAGCTTTTAAGAAAACTAAAACTGCAGGAAAATATATATATATATATATTCGCAAATTCAAAATGCAGGCAAAAAGAAATTACCAGATCCCATAATATTCGCATGTCTATTCATTTTAATGGGAAATGTCCTCGAGCTTTTCAGTTATTAAAGTCCATCATTTCTAAATGCACAATATTAAAGAGGGACATGATGTCAAGCCCTCTATGGGCGACACGTTCGTGAACCACACTGAAGCTTTTAAGAAAACTAAAACTACAGAAGCAAAAAAAAAAATCGCAAATTCAAAATGCAGGCAAAAAGGCACTTTCATAGGTAAGGAACTTTAGTACTCAATGTTCTTCAAATTTAATGACATTTTTATTATTTTAGTAAAGGGGAAAAAACATCTGACAACCTAGAAGGAAGGTCATATATGATGGACAACTCATTGGCAGAAGCCATAGAGAGAATGCGAATTGAGTATCTAATAACCGCGGAACTATGTTGTGTTTGAGTCTTCAGCTTTCCCTGCCTGTTCAAAATCAAAAACAAGGAAGGGTTGAATATTAGCCTGTCTATTTATTTTAATGGGAAATGTCCTCGAGCTTTCCAGTTATTAAAGCCCATCTTTTCGAACCTGTCTGGTCAGTTCTGACTTTTGAAAGCATATTTAATGTGTATTGGGAAGCGTTGAATGTAGTGGGGATGGAGCCCTATGTAACAGATGTTACTAGTATTTTTTTGTTTTTGTCGATGAGCGTATGTAGAACGTACGTAAAGAAAAGTAATTCGAGAATGTTATTTTTTTTACACATGAGCCCTTGAAATTCAAATAATCCGCAAGTCTGATTGTCTATTTGTATATCGCGGAACTCTCCGTGCTATTTGTAGGACACAAAACAACAATGGCCAAAGTTAGAGCCCGCCACCCCGAGAACCCGCGATCCAAAAAATGCTTACTATTTTTTTTTTGTTTTTCTTTCCACCAGGGTATGTAAAACGACGTACATAAAGTAAACTATTTAGACAATGCTAATTTTTTTGGACATGATGGCCTTCAAATTCAAATAGTTCGCAGGTCCGATGGTCAATTTGTATATCAGGGAACTCTCCGATTGTCAATTTTTAGCCGCCCACCCCGAGAACCCATGATGCAAAAACTGGCTAAGTATGGGATGAGGGCTCCGTGCATGCTTTATATATCTACCTTATAAAATTACATATTTCCTATGTTTAATTTATGTTGTCCAGGAAAACTATAATTTGATAAATTTCAATGTCTTCTATCCAGGGGCCCTTCCTTTAAAGAAAACTAATTCGGAAATGCTAATGTATACACCATAGTTCGATACCACCTATCCGCCAAGCCGCGTCCATAAAACTGGCTAAGTATGCAACAGAATGACGGTCGGTTGGAATGATCGTGGAACTCTCCGTTCTATTTGCAGGGCACAAAACAACAAAAGCCCAATTTTCAGCCCGCCACCCCGAGAACCCGCGATCATTAACCTATGTTGTCCAGGAAACCTATAATTTCATAAATTGCATTCTCTTCTGTCCAGAAGGCTTTTTTTTAAAGAAAACTAATTCGGGAAAGCTAATGTATACACCACACACAACCTATCATAGTATGCAACTAAACTACAGTCACTTGGAATGACCACAGAAGCGCGATAAACTAGATTCAAACGCAGTTTACAATAGGAAAGTAAAAGGGGGAGAACAACTATATCTCCCACACAACAAAAGGCAATTTCATAACTATGAAATCGTAGTAACACAAAATTCATGGAAAAAGCATCGGCAGCTATGAAATATATTTTTAGCTCGACAAACTCCGCTTCAAAGAGCAACAGATGCAATTGACATCATCTGCAATTCTTTACTCTGTTATTTTATCTTAAAAAGCCCATTTTTCAGCCCACCACCCCCAGAAGCCTCGATCCTTAACCTATGTTGTCCAGGAAACCTATAATTTCATAAATTGCATTCTCTTCTGTCCAGGAGGCCTTCTTTTAAAGAAAACTAATTCGGAAAAGCTAATGTATACACCGAACATGACCTGTCATAGTTCGATAGAACCTATTCGCAAAGTCGCGTCCATAAAACTGGATAAGTATGCAACCGAAGGGCGGTCACTTGGAATGACCACAGAAACGCGACAAACTAGAGTCAAACGCAGTTTACAAAAGGAAAGTAAAAGGCAGAGAACAACTATATCTCCCACACAGCAAAAGGCACTCTCATAACTATGAAACCATAGTAACACAAAATCCATGGAAAACGCATCGACAACTATGAAATATATTTTGAGGCCGACAAACTCTATTTCAATGCGTAACAGATGCAATTTACATCACCTGCAATTCTTTAGTCTGTTATTTTATCTTAATAGTATTCTATGCAAACCAAAGTGCAAAAAAATGTAACCAGAGATCCAACCGCAGATGCAACATCCCAACATTGCAAACCCTGGGAAAATAAGAAAAAGCACCAAATAAGAACCCAGCCAAGAAGCACCAAAAGGCCCAAGTGCAGGCATAGGAGCAGAACCCTACAAAGTCGAATCAAGCAACAATAAAAAACATACAGCGAAGAAAGTAGCAAGCAACAACCACCCCCCCAGGAACGAGGCTCTTCCAATCGCGATTGTAGAAACCCAAACGTGCAAACTGCAACAACATGAACAGACAAGCAAGAACAACGAGAACATGCAAATAAGAAATCAGTGCCATGAAAAAAGCAAGCATGGACCACTGAACCAACAATGTTGCTGGAGCATATAAATTTTAAAAATGGAAGAAAATGTCTTCTAACAAGCCTGTTAAGTAACCATTCAACACTACCAAGCCTGTTAGGTAAACATTTAAGTCTGTCATAAATGTACTGTAAACATTTAAGAAAAAAAATCAATGTGATAGGTCTCTGACGTATCCCAAATAAATTCATATATTTTTTGTAAAAATAGTTTGAACACCAGAGAATGTATTGCAAAGACAAACTTTGGATATGCCACCATATCAAACATTGCCATAAATTTACCTAGCATAAAATGTTAAACCAAACATTCAAATTAATGGTAGCATTAATCCACCTTCGATGAATGCATAACAAAATTTATGATTCAAAAAAGACCATCTACTACCAAATACTTTGGAAATGAAAACATATTTTACATTGGGAATAGTGAAGGCGGAAATAAGACCTCCAATCCTTTGTCCAATCAGATCTTGACAAACATTATACTTTTTATTATATTAAAATCGATGTTTTCAATTCCCTTGTTCCAACAATAGACAATAGGGAAATATTTTTGGTCAATGTACAAGCTAATGCCAGCTCAACGATTTATCGATCGCTATAGTCCCTCTATGCCTACGGCAGGGACTAATAATTGTGATAAAAAGATTTACCACACACATTAGAAACATAAAAAAAATGCAATCGACCATAACTGTATATCATATCAAATAAAAAGTCACATCAAAATTATTTCCATTGACACAACCTATGTTTGCAAATCCATTACTCTTTATTTATATTAGATTAATTACTAATTTTAGTTTGAACTTGAAACATTTGAATGTCTAAGTAATTACTAGTAAGGCTCGAGAGGAAATATTTAATGTCGGGTTGAACTTGAAACTTGAGATAATATGAGCGTAGAATAAGTTATCATCCAAAGGAATCAATTTGTTTATTTTCATGGCCATTGATGCAAAGTTATAATTTAAAATAAAAATATTTTAAATAAAAAGAAGAATAGAGCATTATAAATCTTTAGTTATTTCCTAGGGCGGTAGTTGCGGGTGGGATTATCCTTGATCTTGGGGAAACACATTATATCAATTTGCTTGGGGAATGTGAGTAAAGACAAATAACATAGTTGAAGCTTACAATATTTATCTTGGCCTTAAAATTGCAAGAGATCGTCAAATCCATCAACTCACAATAATAGGTGACTAAATGATAATAATTAGAGCGGTCATCAACAACTATTCCTTGGAAAATAATTTGTTGAGGGGAATAATCTTAAGAATCATATCCATAGCACAAGAATTTGAAAAAATAAATTTCCACCATGTAAAGAGGACCTTAAACTCCCAAGTTGATACTATGGCAAAAATTGCATCTAGGGAAATGCAAGGGGAAATCCGTTTAAATGATGAGAGGGAGACCCTCCCCATTCCCTAACACGTTTTCATGCCTCATCCCATCAACAACTATAGTTTTCTTGTACCTTGGGGAGCGCTCACTTGTGAGAAAGGTGATCATAGTTATGTTTGGAGTTATAAAACTTGTGTGAAGTCCTCTCCAAGTTTACGCAGCTCAATGTTCATATGTAGTGTCGACATGAAAAATCTCCTTGTGGTTTCAAAGCTAAAACCCTCTGGTTCAACTAGAATAACTCACCTTGATGCTCTGAAAATAGGCTCCCATCTTCTTCATTTCCCTCGATTACATACTTCCTCAAGCGTTCCATGGAAAGGCAGCCAGGAACATACAAGAATTTTGTTGGGAATGCCTCTTCGATTCCCACAGCAATATTTCATGTCTCTTTTTTGCTCCATCCTTAGTGTTTTGTATTTTTGATGTTGTATCTCTTGAACTTTGCACTCTGTGTTCTCCTATTTCAGTTTTTACCACCTCTGGGAGTAGTTACAGGCCTCACGCATGAGGCATTCCTATGGAACCCTAGGCAAGGGACCTCTGGCACATTAAAGATGCAAGATGACATAACTTTCTTTAGTATCCCATGGGAAAACTTAGAGAGTTGGAAGGAGTGTTAACATGGCTCTCAAACCAGATGGAACAACGATTCAATTATTTCGAGGCCAGACTATCCTCACTAGCTCAGAGATTGGATGACATGGAATCAGTTGATCAAACTCTGTGTGACCTAGGGCCGGTGCAACATTCAACCTCAGACTTTGTCAATCTTGGAAGGCCAGGTCCAAATGATGGTGTTGCAGAAAATAATCAAGGAAGCTATGATAGGGGAATAACACCAATGGATACTGAAGAAGACCCGCCTAATCAACTGCAGAACCTTGAAGAGCAAGATACAACCTCAAATATGTCTTGAATGTTGTTTAAATTTTGGTGGTGCCTTGGGCAATTTTGTAAGGATGTTTGCAACTTAGAAATTCTTAAAAATATCCCAACAAGAATGTTATGTAATGTAAATATTTTAATAGTTATACTAGCAAAAAACAAATTGTTATATGCTCGATATGTAATATTTTTTTACGTTGTTGCTTCTGCACAACCCCTTTAATATATCTCTCATTTCAGTTTGTGTTAAAAAAATAAAATCTTTAGTTATTTATGGAAGATTATCACTTTCTTTCTTCTTAATTCTAGACAAAAAATTATATTGCAAAATCATTCACATTTGCAAAACCATGTTTAGGTAGTGATGTAATACTATCACATAAAAGAAAGGATGATCACCAACAACTATGAGGCTTGCAAAGATGATCTAACAACATTTAGTTTTTTGTGACAACAAAGTTATTGGGCCCTTCAAAAATAAGAAAAACACTTGTGATGGGAAAGAATCTACAAACCATTTAATAATGTACTCGATACAAAATAATTTTTTCAATCAAACAAGTTGCAATTGTGAATGTTAAGGAGGTCGTTACGATGTGGAACTAATGACAATAACAATTAATCAAGATTTGCATGTTTTGAAAATTTAGGTGTTATCTACCTCAAAATTTTAGTGTTTTATTAGTGTTGACAAACAATCAAAATTATTGGATTATAATGGAGAGAAGTTGTCTTTTTAGCACAATTTCTATTATACATAGTGTGATGGATGTAAGAAAATGTTTAAATATTTTTTACGTAGCAATGTTATGAAGGGATGTAGAGATATAACACTGTCAAGCAATTCAATATGCTATATGGAAGTAAATGATCATATCAATAATGATCTTGGTTTTCTAGTTAATATCTTATTCCCCCCCCCTTTTTCCCTTCTCTTGAAGACCCATGGGGATGTCTAATTTGAAGGTGTATTTGAAAGAGTTAAATGAATAAAGATTTGTGTCTAAATAAACATTAAAGTTCTCTTGGATGGGGTGCTAATGCATGGGGCCATGACATTGTCTATGTGTCATCTAGTTGCCATCACGTTGGGTTGTATAATAGGGAGTAATGGGGAATCAGGGGACTTCATTCTCGTGCGAGCAAGGGAAGAAAGGACAGTTTGGGCCAAGTATGAACCTGAATCATTCGATATGTGAAATGTTGTGCAGGAGAGATGGGAGTATTTGGCCATTTAGTTCATGGGAAAAATTTTGGTTATGGCAGTGTACCAAGGGTAACATACTTGATACGAACATGATGAAGGTGAGGATGTCAATACAAAGGAAAATGGGACATGCAACGAGGGTGGAGGTGTATAAGAAAGATTGTTGGATTAGAACACTAATGCTACTAGTTTTTCTATAAATTGAAAAGGAGGCTCATTGGGATGAGGATACTCTAAGGGAAAGAGTAGTTGGCATCAGATGAGTAGCAGGCAAATCTCGTTGTCTTTACTAGTCTCTTTATTTGTTTCTAATATTTTGGGTTTTGGGTTTGAGTGGTAGGGTTAGTGGCAATTAAGCTATGTGTTAGTTTGAATTTGTGTCACTCCTTTCTAAGAGAGGGTAATTGTCTAGGAGTTTATTTTTATGTGGTGACAACCCCACCTCTATCCTTGATAATTAGAGCAAAATCTTGGGGAAGTTCCCTTGACCTTATTCAACCTTTTGCTCAACCTGTGTGTAACCATAATGCTAAAAAGCAATGCTACCAGGGAGGGGAGAGGTACGAACAAAAAAAATGGGCTTGGTTCTCTCAAGGAACCTACCCCTAAGGAACCAAGATACATTACTTGGGATGAGAGAGAAGACTTGGGAGCTAAGAGGTTATTTCACTCGAGATTCCCTGAGAATATCAAAGTAGAATTGGATGAAATGGAAAGTTGTATAAAGGAAAGAAAAAAGAATATGTCCAATGAACATATTCAAGTGGAAGTGGAGGGATGTGTGCAGGATTTGGTTTATTCTTGGCCTTGTGATATGAAATTCTTATGAATCATCGAACATAATGGATAGTGAAATCCCTTATATCCCAATCCTTGGAGGAAAAGAATGTGCAATAACAAAATATTCTCCATAAATTTGAATTACTGGAAGAAAAATTTGAGGCAACTTGTAGAGTTGTGTTTGTGGTAAAAATTGTTGTTACACATATCACCGAGGAAATGGTTGCCATGGACCATGTGATGGGATCCCCTCCCTCTAAGGGAACACATGTTAACCCTATTTGTGTGGATGAAGGCCCCCAACCTTTGGCTACAACAAAAGAGGAGTGGAAAGAAGCAACCAAACTAGTGGATGACAATGACTTGCCCCCTATTGTTTGATATCATGAAGATATATTGTTATTTAGTTTATATTTGCACTTACAATATGCTATTTTATGTTGTTATTTCTTTCTATTTAACTTAACTATAAATATGTGGTAAATACTAAAAACAATGGACAAGTGTGCTTCTGTTAAACTGGTAGAGGACCTAGTTACCCATGTGGCAGGCCTCCACCAAAGACATAT
>ML777960.1:2086195-2122959 GCA_009831015.1 Picea engelmannii
CCCTCTCATGAGCCACCTTTATAATCTAGATCTTCATACCAGGCGTCGGACGACTAACTGCTTCCCTCCTGCATCATCTCGGCTCCCTCACATGTTTAACCATTTCTCTCGCTCATGGGTAATGATAAATTCTCCAGCTTATAACGGCATGACGAGGCTCCTCTCTTGTCATCTTCTCCTATTCTGATCACCCATCAAGCCCAGCTTCCCTCTCGGTTCTGAACTTCTCCCTCAACCTTTCCCCCTCGGCAGCCCCCTGCACAACCTCTGCGCCCTCCTCGCCCACTACTTCACCATGCGCCGCAGGTCCAGAGATCCTTGTACCTGCCTAGCCTGCGCTCTAGAAGACATGCAGGATCAATTTCAAGGTCTGTAGATTGAGTGCTGACGCATGGAGGATCATTCAGATTCTAGACATCGGGAATTACAGCAAGAAAATCGAGCAATTCGGGATAATGTGGTCGAGGTCCAAAATCAAATGTAGCGATTGGAGTTCATACATAACCAGGAACTGGCTATTGTACTCAGGGGATTCAACCGCAACATGAGGCAGATAGGAGAACTCAATCAATGCGCAGGAAACCCTCTGCAACAAGCCTGCTCAGCAAGAATGGATGAATCCTGGATTCCATCAACTTTTCACTTGGCAGCCAGCAATGATCAACATGTTACAATGGCTCATGGCTTCTCTGATCACATCTGGGAAGGAGATAATCAAGATCAAAATCAAGGGGAAGCGGCCCAAGTAGAGGAGAACCGCACACCATATCGGGATGATCCAGGATCACCCCACACTTAGCCCAGGTCCTCCATGAATTACAAATTTATGTTTTTTATGAAGAGCTTCATAGCCATTTTCACATGGCAATTTTGTAGTCCACATAGCAAAATGGCCAATCTCCATTCTGGTATAAAAAGGCATGTTTGTAATCTCAACATTAGCAGAAGGATAGAACCCTGCAGCGTGTTCCTTTTTGTAATTCTGGCAATTTTTGATAATTTATAAAAACACTCATTTCTGCTAAAAAAAATATACTTGCTACCCGATATTTTGTTCTACAATACATAATCTCGATCACACCTTGCTAAAAAAAATGATATTGAATATCAATATTCTTGGACTTGTTGTGAAAAAATGGTTTTTTGGTCATTTGAATAGCACTTCGATTATCACATATCAACTGAGTGGGTTGTTTCTATTGCTCGTGTAGATCCTCCAAAATTATTTTTAACCACACTGCTTCACATGTTGTTGTCATTGTGGATTTATATGTTGATGTTATGGTAGTTGCGGGAGGTATTAACCTCCACGTGTAACCTTTGACTAGAATAGAATATTCCAGAAACAAGGGAAACCCTAAACAAAGGTGTGAAAACCCTAAAAGACAAGTCGGCCTAGCAGACTAAATAATATTAGAATATCATCTTCCAAAAAGACAAATCAGCTCCACAGGAAAAAGATAAACAAAAAATATGATTACTAGAAAGTCAGGTCAACCCAGCCAGAAAATCCACTGGACAGATTAATATAAATAGAGGAATTTTTAGCTCATTTGTACACTCAATCAAAGCGAAAGTCTTGTGGAGAGATACAATTGCAATTGCAAGGAGGAATAAGGGTGCATGGTCATCTCTTGTTCTTGGTCTCTCTCTAGCACTATCAAGTAATATTCTTGGTGATTCTCTTGGTGATATTCTTGGTGATGTACTAGCTAAGTGTGGCACAAGTTTGAGAGAGTAGTGCAGATGCTATAGTTGTGTATGGTACTTTTTATGTGGATATGGGGACTCTCTCTTGTGTGATACCCTTGGAGAAGGAGTGCTCTACTTATCTAGATTTGTTGTTGTAGTTAGCAGCTAGGGCTTATCTATTGGTTCTAGTATGGCTTTCCGAAATAATTTTGTCAAAGGTTAAAGGTGCTCGAGGGTGGTTGCGTGCCTATGGTTGGGTGACAATATTGTGATATTTTATATTGTAAAACAAACATATCAATTATCTTAACATTATACTCTGTTTTTGTTGTGGAGAGAGAAACTATAAGTTGTTTTTTAACACTCCAAGCAACTGTTGTTGAAGCCATGCTAAAAGAATACCCTGAAGTTGATTTCCTCTCATCCATGTAGCCTGCCCAATATGAATCTATATAACCAATCAACCTAAAATATTTTGTAGATCTATATACTAAACCATAACCAATTTTACCATGCATATATCTCAAAATCCTCTTGGTTGCTTTCCAATGCAGTTCCTTGGGCTTTGCCATAAATCTCGATACCATACTAACTGCAAACGATATCTCTAGTCGATTTGTAGTTATGTAGATCAAACTTCCAACCAATTGACAATATAGAGTAACATCAAATGATTTGGAGTCATCATGTTCATATAACTTCAACTTGACGTCCAAAGGAGTTGTCATTGGCTTACAACTCAACATTCTAAACTTTTTCAAAATGTCCCAAGTATACTTGGCTTGTGACATGAAAATAGTCTCCTCCTCCTGCTAGACTTGAATACCCAAGAAATAATGAAACTCACCAAGATATGTCATATCAAACTCAAAAATCATATGTGACTTAAACTTTTGAAATAATTCATTAGTGTTCCTTGTGTAGATCAAATCATCAACATATAAGGAAACTATTAGAATGTCTTGTCCTGATTGAAAGATATAGAGATTGGGCACAGATAAACTTTTAACTAAGCCACGATCCTAAAAATATTTATCAATTCTAGAATACCATTCTCTTGACACTTGCTTGAGACCATACAAGGCCTCCTTCAACTTGTAAACACAATCTTCTTTACCTGGAACCTCAAAATCTTATAGCTACTCTACATAAATTTATTCTTCCACATAACCATTCAAGAAAGTTTATTTAACATCCATCTAATAAATTGTCCATTTATATTGTGCAGCCAATCCAAGTACAATCTTGATTGTATCCAACTTTTACACTGGAGCAAATGTCTCAGTATAATCAATACTTTCCCACTATGCATAGCCTTTTGCAACTAAACGAGCCTTATACTTAACAATTGTGCCATCTGATTTATACTTAGTTTTATAATCTCATTTAGTACCAATTACATCTTTTCCTTTTGGTAAAGTGACCAAGTCCCAACTATCAATCCTCACCAATGCATTCAATTATGCTTCCATAGCTTCATTCCATTATTTCTTTCTTAACGCTTCTGCATAGTTCTGTGGCTCATCCATCTTCATTACTCGTGACTTAAGTGCATAATTCACAAGACAACTTTGGGATCTAGTAAGTATTCTTTCAAAAAAATTGTCCAACATATTGCTTTATGAATGACCCCTTTCAAGCCACTTAGGCTTCTTCTTGACTTCATTTTCTTTTGTTGAATTGGAATTTGATGAATCATCAATATCCACTACATCTTTTCTTAATTCAACCTGTACATTGTTTGGCTCAAAAATTCATGCTCATAAAAAACAACATCTATGCTTATTATCGCTTTCTTTGCTTGAGGATCAAATAGCTTGTAACTTCTTGTTTCATTACTATATCCAATGAAAATGCACTTAACACTTTAGCATCCAAGTTCCTCCTCTTTTCCTTAGGAACATGTGCATATGCGGTGTAACAAAAAACTTTCATATGAGAAACACTTGGTTTATATCTTGACCAAGCTTCTTTTGGAGTCGAATTCAATACTACTCTTGTAGTACATATATTGCGAGTATAAATTGTAGTGTGCACTGGTTTGTCCCAAAAGTCATTTCCGAGAGACTTAGTTTTCAACCTACTGCGACCCATTTCAACTATTGTCTTGTTTTTCCTTTCCGCAACTCCATTCTATTGAGGGGAGTAAGAGTTGGTAAACTCTCACTTTATTCCATTCTTTCTGCAATAATTCAAAAATCCACGTGACCTATAATTTCCCCCATTATCTATACGTAGGGTGAGAATTTTCAAACCACGTTTTTTTCCAACTAAAGCCTTAAACTCAAGAAAATGAGAAAACACTTCAGACTTCTCTTGCAAAAAATACACCCACGTCTTCCTCGAATAATCATCAATGAAAGTGAGAAAATAATGTGCCTTTCCAGAAGACACGGACTCCATTGAACCACACAAATCTGAATGTACTAGTGTTAGACGTTCTCTAGCCTTCCATGTTCTACTTTAGAAATTTCTTTGTGTTGTTTCCCAAAAATGCACCCTTCACATACTTCATCATCATTCTTGATATAAGGAAGACCATTCACGATGTTTTGCTTCCTTAACAACACCAAACTCTGAAAATTCAAATGTCCCATTCTTAAATGCCAAAGCATGCTATTCATTTCTTCTATAACATTCAGGATGTGTGAGTTACTTGAATCAAAAAAATGTCTGAAGATTTTATATTCAGTCATTTCTCCTCTTGGTACTACTGCATTTTGATTAACTTATACATGATTAATCACTCTTTATTATCAAACACTACCTTGTAATTTTACTCCATCATCTGACCTACATAAAGTAGGTTCTTCTTCAACGGTGGTGTCAACAATGTGTCCTCGATAAACTTCTTCTTTCCATGCAATGTTGGAATTGCAACTGTGCCTTTCCCTTTAACTTCAAAAACTCTCTCATCACCAAAGATAACTTCACCAAAATAATTGTCATTTATTCTAGTAAACAACTCCTCCTGAGATGTCATATGAGTTGAACATCCTAAATCAATATACCAAGCTTCACTTTCTTCATTATGTGCCATAAAACTTGAGATGAATAACTTTTCATTCCTTGTTTTTTCAACAATTGTACTAGCATCTTTATGTTTCATATCTTGCAATTGAGCATAACAATATTTTTCAAGATGACCAAACTTATGACAATAATAACATTTTGGTCCTTGTCTTTCTCGAGATCCATCTCTACCTCTTCCTCTTCCACGAAATCCTTCTCTGCTTCTTCCTCTAAACTGACTTGGACTTCTTCCTCTTCCTCTTCCTCTTGAGGTGGATGCATTTCCTTGATAATTTTGTGACTGTTGTGGATGCCTATTCTGTTTTTTATTATGATATTGACTCTTGTTTCTTCCTCTTCCTTTATGCCTTATGGAAAAAGCATGATTTGTTTCCTCTGTTGGATTACTTTCTTCAACATTTAGCAAAAATCTACTCAACTCATCGATTTTCATTGTGTTTAAATCTTTGAAGACCATAACATTGGCGGTGACCATTTGAAACTTGGGTAGGACACTTCTTAAAATCTTCTCAATTAGTCTTCTTTTTGGAACATCTTCACCTAAGGATCTCATCTGATTAACAAGATCTTTCATTTTTGTGATATAATCATGAATGGATTCATTACTTTGCATATTTGCATTTTCAAATTTTTGCCTTAATGTTTGCAATTTAGCTACAACCACACCTTCATATGTGTTCTTTAAAATATCCCATGCTTGTTTGGATGATTCTGAAACACTGATTCTCAAAAATATAGGTTCTTCAAGTGCACTTCCTATGAGAGATAGAGCTTCATTATCTTTCTTAATAAGTTCCTTTAGAGATTTCTTGTCATCATCACTCAATGCTTTGAATTCGTCAGCAAAAGGCATAGCATACCCATTAATTACAAGTTCCCGTAAATATTTAGTGATAAATATAGTTTGCATATGTTTGCTCCAATAAAAATAATTTGTGCCAAGAAGTTTAGGCAACACAATATGGCTTGTTGTCATCAAAGAGAAAGAAAGATAATATGCAAAAGCAGCACAATGTGTCTCACTTCACCAGAACGAAAACAGTTGTCCCAAAAACATGACTTAACCACCACCAAAGAAATGATCTTTTATTAATTTTTAAGTAAAATGAAAAAGCACAATACTTGTGCAATTATAATCAAACTTTCTTTAAATACAGAAAAAAAAAGTCTCTAAAGACATAATGGAAATAACAATGTAATCCCTCTTACAATGTATTCAATCTTAGAATCAACTATCTTACCAAAAAAAATTGTGGCTAAATTTTTAAAGAAAATTAAGAGATTTAAGATAATCTCTTTACACTTTATCTCAAATATAAACTCAAAATAATACCCTCTCCAATACCAAATCTCTCTCATAAGCATTAAAAATCTATTTCTCTCTCGTGAATATTAAAGAGATAATTCTTTTTCAAGCTCTTTCACATGCTTATTAATGAATAAATTGTAAACCTTTCACGTGACTTTTGTTTAGTTGTTTTTTTAATGGATGGAAAGCATTTAGTCTAAATTAAATTTTATGCCAAATGTGAAAGTCCACGCTTTCAAAGAAGAACTATCCACCCAATTTAATAAACAAAAAAAGCATACCAATCGCACCAGTTGTACGCATATTCTTTCCACGTCCTTGCACACGCTCACCGCTCAAAACACTCCATGCATTACTTGAATGAAATGCACCACGAGCACTAGTCACACGCAAACTTCAAAGCTGAGCTGCCCTTGCAACTCCACGCCTCACAACTCAAGAAGTTCGCACACGGTTTGCATGCCAATACTCAGGTAACACGCCACGTAGATCACACAAGTCAGTAGTCTTTATCAAATGAAAAATTACATCAGCAAATAATGCACACCAAAGTATACATTTATACATTTGGACAAGATGTTTCCGGAGTCAATCATCTCCTAGATCATCTCTCAACAATCATTC
This sequence comes from Picea engelmannii, assembly GCA_009831015.1. NCBI lineage: Eukaryota > Viridiplantae > Streptophyta > Pinopsida > Pinales > Pinaceae > Picea > Picea engelmannii. The sequence goes on from ML777960.1 coordinate 2,092,854, forward strand.
TTTAATTCACTCAACAATTTCTCCACAAATCTCTTAAAAACATATTTCTCTTACTCTAATTAAACCTTTGAGATCTAACAACTAACAATAATTAATTTAGAACATACAAATGAATCAAATCTCTTAAAAACATATTTCTCTTACTCTAATTAAACCTTTGAGATCTAACAACTAACAATAATTAATTTAGAACATACAAATGAATCATTACTCCAACAATTGATCTTGTGAGAAGAATCAGGGTTCTATTTTTTATCATTTCCTTTGTTGTCGGTGCTTTCATTGTTGATGGATCCTTTTATAATATTAAGAAAGATCAAGGTTCTATTTTTTATCATTTCCTTTGTTGTCGGTGCTTTCATTGTTGATGGATCCTTTTATAATATTAAGAAAGATTTTAGGTTTTCTTCATTTTCCTTTTTCGATGGCTTTATGACCTTAGTGCTTGCATCTCCCTCGGGGGTCTTTTGTTTTTCTTCATAAACAAGACCTGTCTTGATGAAGGGTGACATTTGGTGACTGAGGATATTATCTAGTACTTTTTCCAAACTTCAATCTTCTACTCAACTAATCAATTGTTTTCTCTAGTTTATTTCTTAAGGAAACGATTTCAGCCTCTAGTTTCTCACAATTTTCTCCCTTTTCTTTCAGCTGGCTTTTCATCACTTCTTCTATCCTTTTTGTCTCTTGTGGAGTATTTGTTGCTGAAAAATGTCTCTTGATTCCATGATTCTCATAGAATTCATCAAATTCATAAGAGGTAAATTTTCCTCCTATGTCTAATTTCAAGCACTTGATTTTTAAATGAGTCTCATTTTCAACTAGGGATTTGAATGCTTTAAAATTCTCAAATGCTTCAGTTTTTTCTTTAAGAAATGTAACCCATGTCATTCTTGTGTAATAATCAATAAGCAACATAAAATAACTCTCACTTTTTAAATTTTTTGTTCTTGTTGGCTCATAGAGGTCTATGTGTACAAGTTCCAACGGCTTTGATGTTGAGTACTCCTTTGTTTTGAAACTAACTCTCCTCTGCTTCCCATGCTGACATGGCTTGCAAATAGTGTCGGTAGGTTTTGAGATCCTTGCCATATCTCTTATTGCTTGTGTCTTTTTTAGTTTTACTAGATTTTCAAAGTTTATATGACCCATCCTTTTATGCCATAATCAAATTTCATTTACTTGTCCCATACAACATTTATTTCATTTGACTTCATCGAGAATGTATACATTTATCAGGGTTATGTTCACATTTGCCACTAATCTTCCTGAATTTGTTTTCCTTATCTCAAATCCTTTAGAATGAAATGTGAGGTTGTAACCTTCATCACACATTTTATTGACACTTAGAAGATTGTGTTTTAACCCTTCAACATACAAGGAATTATGTGTTTTAGTCTTTTCATTATCAAGACTAATGGTACATTTTCCAACTATCCTTGTAGAAACATTATCCCCAAAGGTAACGCTACCTCATTTTTCTTCCTTTATGGTGATAAATTTGTTCTGATCCCTTGTCATGTGTTTTGAACATCCACTATCAATGTACCATTGATTTCCTTTGTCTTGAGCATACATTGAAATTCCACATTCTTCCTTCTTTAGTTCTTCTTGCTTCATTTTCCACACCTTTGTGTATTCTTCTCTATGCTTGGTAAGAACATATTCTTCCCTATTTTGTTTAGGAGAATATTATGTGGTTTCTACAGTCATGTGCTATGTTACCATAGTTGTTGCACCTATAACATTCATTATTGTAATCAAGTAGGGGAGAAAATGAATTGTAGTTTCTATTAACAAACCCATGAGAACTTTTGGTTGTGTTGCTCACATAATCATTATGAAGTCTTATAAGAACCTCTATTTCTATCTCTCTCGTGATCACTTCTTGCATATGCTCTACAATATAGTGCTTTATGACCAAAATTATTGCAAGAAAAACAATAGCCAAGAAAGAGATTTTGGTACCGGATTGTGAAAGGCCTTCTTGGTGGAACAACTCTTATGAACTCATTCTTGTTGTTGAAAAATTACATCAGCAAATTAATGGAGCAACTAAATTCAACAATAATGCACACCCATCTCAAACATTCTCATTACCAAAGCATACATTTATACATTTAGAGCATATGTCTCGGGAGTCAACCATCTCCTATAATATCTCAACAATCACTCTTTAATTCACTCAACAATATCTCCAAAAATATCTCAAAATCATATTTCTCTTACTCTAATTAAACCTTCGATATCTAACAACTAACAATAATTAATCTATAACATACAAATGAATCATTATTCCAACATTTCTCCCCAATAATGATCATTTGGAAATATTCCAAGATCATTTCTGAATTTGCAAAACTTTTTCGTTGACGGGGCTTTGGTGAATATATTTGCTACTCGATATTTTATTCTGCAATACATTATCTCGATCACACCTTGTTGAACAAAATGATATTGAATATCAATATGCTTGGACTTCTTGTGAAAAATTGATTTTTTGTTCATTTGAATAGTACTTTGATTATCACATATCAACTGAGTGGGTTGTTCATGTTGCTCATGTAGATCCTCTAGAATTCTTCTTAACCACATTGCTTCACATGTTGTTGTCGTTGTGGCTTTATATGTTGATGTTATGGTAGTTGTGGGAGGTATCAACCTCCACGTGTAACCTTTGACTAGAATGGAATATTCCATCAATAAGGGAAACCCTAAACAAATGTGTGAAAACCCTATAAGACAAGTCAGCCTAGCAGAATAAATAATATTAGAATATTGTCTTCCAAAAAGACAAGTCAACTCCACAGGAAAAAGATAAACAAAAAATATAATTACCAGAAAGTCAGGTCGGCTCAGCCAGAAAAGTCACTGGACAGATTAATATAAATAGAGGACTTTTTAGCTCATTTGTACACCCAGTCAAAATGCAAGTCTTGTGGAGAGCTACAGTTGTAGTTGCAACTGCAGCTGCAAGGAGGAATAAGGGTGTATGGTCATCTCTTGGTCTTGGTCTTTCTCTAGCACTATTAAGTGATATTCTTGGCGATGTACTAGCTAAGTTTGGCGCAAGTTTGAGAGAGTAGTGTAGTTGCAGCTGCTATAGTTGTGTATGGTACTTGTTTTGTGGATATGGAAACTCTCTCTTGTGTGCTACTCTTGGAGAAGGAGTGCTCTACTTGTCTAGATTTGTTGTTGCAGTTAGCAGCTAGGGTTTATCTGTTGGTTCTAGTATGGCTTTCCGAAATAATTTTTTCAAAGGTTAAAGGTGCTCGAGGATGGTTGTGTCCCTATGGTTGGGTGACAATATTGTGATATTTTATATTGTAAAACAAACATATCAATTATTTTAACATTATACTATGTTTTTGTTGTGGAGAAAGAAACTATAAGTTGTTTTTTAATACTCCAAGAAACGGTTGTTGAACCCATGCTAAAAGAATACCCTGAAGTTGATTTCCTATCATCCATGTAGTCTGCTCAATCTGAATCTATATAACCAATCAACCTAAAATATTTTGTAGATCTATATACTAAACCATAGCCAATTTTACCATGCATATATTTCAAAATCCTCTTGGTTTCTTTCCAATGCAGTTCCTTGGGTTCTGCCATAAATCTCGATACCATACTGACTACAAAAGATATGTCTAGTCGATTTGTAGTTAAGTAGATCAAACTTCCAACCAACTGATAATATAGAGTAACAACAAATGATTTGGAGTCATCATGTTCGTATAACTTCAACCCGATGTCCAAAGGAGTTGTCAATGGCTTGCAACTCAACATTCTGAACTTTTTCAGAATGTCCCAAGTATACTTGGCTTGTGACATGAAAATACTCTCCTCCTCCTGCTAGACTTGAATACCTGAGAAATAATGAAACTCACCAAGATTTGTCATCTCAAACTCAACAATCATATGTGACTTAAACTTTTGAAATAATTCATCATTGTTCCTTGTGTAGATCAAATCATCAACATATAAGGAAACTATCAAAATGTCTTGTCTTGATTGAAAGATATAGAGATTGGGCACAGACAAATTTTAACTAAGCCATGATCCTAAAAATATTTATCAATTCTGGAATACCATTCTCTTGGCACTTGCTTGAGACCATACAAGGCCTTCTTCAACTTGTAAACACAATCTTCTTTACCTGGAACCTCAAAATCTTCTAGATTCTCTACATAAATTTATTCTTCCACATAACCATTCAATAAAGTTTATTTAACATCCATCTAATAAATTGTCCATTTATATTGTGCAGCCAATGCAAGTACCATCTTGATTATATCCAACTTTGACACTGGAGCAAATGTCTCAGTATAATCAATACTTTCCCACTATGCATATCCTTTTGCAACTAAACGAGCCTTACACTTATCAATTGTGCCATCTGATTTATACTTAGTTTTATAATATCATTTAGTACCAATTACATCTTTTCCTTTTGGTAAAGTGACCAAGTTCCAAGTATCAATCCTCACCAAGGCATTCAATTATGCTTCCATAGCTTCATTCCATTATTTCTTTCTTAACACTTCTGCATAGTTATGTGGCTCATCCATCTTCATTACTCGTGACATAAGTGCATAATTCACAAGACAACTTTGGGATCTAGTAATTATTCTTTCAAAAGAATTGTCCAACATATTGCTTTCTGAATGACCCCTTTCAAGCCACTTAGGCTTCTTCTTGACTTCATTTTATTTTGTTGAATTGGAATTTGATGAATCATCTTTTCTTAATTCAGCCTGTACATTGTTTGGCTCAAAAATTCATGCTCATCAAAAACAACATCTATGCTTATTATCACTTTCTTTGCGTGAGGATTAAATAGCTTGTAACTTCTTGTTTCAGTACTATATCCAATGAAAATGCACTTAACACTTTTATCATCCAATTTCCTCCTCTTTTCCTTAGGAACATGTGCATATGCAATGTAACCAAAAACTTTCATATGAGAAACACTTGGTTTATATCTTGACCAAGCTTCTTCTAGAGTCGAATTCAATACTACTCTTATAGGACATATAGTGAGAGTATAAATTGTAGTGTGCACTGGTTTGTCCCAAAACTCATTTTCAAGAGACTTAGTTTTCAACCTACTCTGATCCATTTCAACTATTGTCATGTTTTTCCTTTCCACAACCCCATTCTATTGAGGGGATTAAGAGTTGGTAAACTCTCACTTTATTCCATTCTTCCTGCAATAGTTCAAAAATCCATGTGACCTATATTCTCCCACATTATATGTACATAGGGTGAGAATTTTCAAACCACTTTTTTTTTCAACTAAAGCCTTAAACTCAAGAAAATGAGAAAACACTTCAAACTTCTCTTGCAAAAAATACACCCATGTCTTCCTCGAATAATCATCAATGAAAGTGACAAAATAATGTCCCTTTCCAGAAGACACAGTCTCCATTGAACCACACAAATCTGAATGTACTAGTGCTAGATGTTCTCTAGCCTTCCATGTTCTATTTTAGAAACTTTCCCTGTGTTGTTTCGCAAAAATGCACCCTTCACATACTTCATCGTCATTCTTGATATAAGGAAGACCATTCACGATTTTTTTCTTCCTTAACAACACCAAACTCTGAAAATACAAATGTCCAATCCTTAAATGTCAAAGCATGTTATTCATTTCTTCTATAACATTCAGACTGTGTGAGTTACTTGAATCAAAAAAAAGTCTGAAGATTTTATCTTCAGTCATTTCTCTTCGTGCTACTACTACATTTTGATTCAATTTATCCATGATTAAGCACTTTTTATTATCAAACACTACCTTGTAGTTTTGCTCCATCATCTGACCTACAGAAAGTAGGTTCTTCTTCAACGTTGGTGTCAACAATGTGTCCTCAATAAACTTCTTCTTTCCATGCAATGCTGGAATTGCAACTGTGCCTTTCCCTTTAACTTCAAAAACTCTCTCATCACCAAAGATAACTTTACCAAAATAATAGGCATTTATTCTAGTAAACAACTCCTCCTGAGATGTCATATGAGTTGAACATCCCAAATCAATATGCCAAGCTTCACTTTCTTCATTATGTGCCATAAAACTTGAGATGAATAACTTCTCATTCCTTGTTTTTTCAACAATTGTATTAACATATTTATGTTTCATATCTTGCAATTTTGCATAACAATATTTTTCAAGGTGACCAAACTTATGAAAATAATAACATTTTGGTCCCTGTCTTTCTCGAGATCCATCTCTGCCTCTTCCTCTTCCACGAAATCCTTCTCTGCTTCTTCCTCTAAACTGACTTGGACTTCTTCCTCTTCCTCTTCCTCTTGAGGTGGATGTATTTCCTTGATAATTTTTTGAATGTTGTGGATGCCTATTTTGTTTCTGATTCTGATATTGACTCATGTTTCTTCCTCTTCCTCTATGCCTTGTGGAAAAAACATGTTTTGTTTCCTCTGTTGGATTACTTTCTTCAACATTTAGCAAAAATTTACTCAACTCGTCAATTTCCATTGTGTTTAAATATTTGAAGACCATAACACTGGTGGTGACCATCTGAAACTTGGGTAGGACACTTCTTAAAATCTTCTCAATATTCTTCTTTCTGGAACATCTTCACCTAAGGATCTCATCGGATTAACAAGATCTTTCATTTTTGTGATATAATCATGAATGGATTCATTACTTTGCATATTTGCATTTTCAAATTTTTGCCTTAATGTTTAAAATTTAGCTACAACCACACCTTCATATGTGTTCTTTAAAATATCCCATGCTTTCTTGGATGATTCTAAAACACTCATTCTCAGAATTCTTCAATTATGCTTCCTATGAGAGACAGAGCTTCATTATCTTTCTTAATAAGTTCCTTTAGATATTTCTTGTCATCGTCACTCAATGCTTTGAATTCATCAGCAAAAGGCATAGCATACTCATTAATTACAAGTTCCCATATATATTTAGTGATAAATATAGGTTGCATATGTTTGCTCCAATAAAAATAATTTGTGCCAAGAAGTTTAGGCAACACAATATGGCTTGTTTCCATGAGAGAGAGAGAGAGAGAGAGAGAGAGAGAGAGAGAGAGAGAGATAATATGCAAAAGCAACACAGTGTGTCCCACTTCACCCGGAACGAAAAATAGTTGTCCAAAAACATGACTTAACCACCACCAAAGAAATGATCTTTTATTAATTTTTAAGTACAATGAAGAAGCCCAATGCTTTGCAATTACAATCAAACTTTCTTTAAATAAGGAAAAGAAAGTCTCTATGGACACAATGGAAAGAAAAATGCAATCCCATTACAATGTAAAATTTTCAATCTTGGAATGAACTCTCTAAAAAAAATTGTGGCCAATTTTTTTAAGAAAAATAAGAGATTTAAGATAATCTCTTTACACTTTATCTCAAATATAAACTCAAATTACTACTCTCTTCAATACCAAATCTCTCTCATAAGCATTGAAAATATATTTCTCTTGTGAATATTAAAGAGCTAATTCTTTTCCATGCTCCTTCACAGGCTTATTAATGAATAAATTGTAAACCTTTCACATGACTTTTGTTTAGTTGTTTGTTTTAATGGATGGAAAGCATTTATTCTAAATAAAATTTTATGCCAAATGTGAAAGTCCATGCTGTAAAAGAAAAACTATCCACCCAATTTAATAAACAAATAAAAAAACATACCAATCGCACCAGTAGTACGCATATTCTTTCCACATCCTTGCACATGCTCACCGCTCAAAACACTCCATGCATTACTTGAATGAAATGCATGACCAACACTAGTCACATGCAAACTTCAAAGATGCCCTTGCAACTCCACGCCTCACAACTCAAGAAGTTCGCACACGATTTGCATGCCAATACTCTGGTAACACACCACGTAGATCACACAAGTCCATAGTCTTTTTGGCAGGTTGCACACTCGTCTATAGGGTCACCGGTCACAACTCTACACTTTTTTCTAAGCTCTGATATCAAATGAAAAGTTACACCAGCGAAATTCCCCACATGCATGTCCCACCCCATGAAATGTGCCCCTTCTCTGCTCAACAATCCTTCGGTTGCCCCACTTCCTTTCTGAAATTCAGCAACAAGCTGGACAGGAAGTCTCAGAACCCTGTAGCTGCAGTTTAGCACCTTCAAGAAATCAATTCCCAACAATTCTCTCACCCAGAGAATTACTCACGGGCCTGACAACCCGCCTCTTCAGTATCCCTCGGACCTGACAACCCGCTTTTTCAGTCCAGCTCCCAAGCTAACCCGCTACCAACAAGTATGGCTATGGATATATGTTTAGATACAATGACATGAGGGTACCGAGGATAGCTCAATGAGTGTGTGAATGATTTTGGAGTGGTTGAATGATCCTAGGAATGAACTAAGTCCCAACAATATGTATGCATGTCCCCAACTTAACACTTGTCATGTTGGGAGCTACTTTGGCCCACTTGTCCCCAACTTTGGGACTTAGGATAAAATAATTATCCATACTTTATACTTTAAGAAATATTAATATAATATTCCTTCTTGGCTTAAGCTTCCTAGCTTAGCCCTTTTCCTTAACTTTTAGCCCTCCCTTTCCCTAACTAGTGGAGTTTTGTCCCCCATACTCTTTTTATCGTGGTCGGCCTACGCGCAACGATGTATTTTATATTAATTATGAGATATATATAAAAGTAGGCACACTGGCCTTTAACATCTAGGCTCTTCGGCCTAATCAAAACATAAGCATCCTAGATTATAATAATTGGCTCACCATCCTATAAAACACATCATATACACAAAGGCTCCCTGGCCTAAAATGGCGCGCACTTAATTTGTTGTGTGCGGTATTCTGGAATGTGCACACTTCCTCATTTCACTGCCCATGATACACGAGAGAATGATTTCATTCTCTCTGCGGAACATATTGTAACATACCCAACATCCAACTGAGCTATGCCACATAAATTTTTCGAACTGCATGCAATTAAAACATATACACATAGAGCTCTTGTGGAAATTTATATATAAACGTAAACAGACAATACATCTATAAATGCACGAATTCACACTGAAATAACAGTAAACATATACATGCAGCATATACAGGAAATACCCATAAATATATACAGACAGTTATATCCACACATAGGATAAACCCATAAAAATAAACACGTAAATAATAATGCAGCATGTAAATTTATCACACAATTGACACTTATCTTAGTGAGAATATCACCAACTGCGTGCAGACCTTCCACGAACCTCCCAACCTTAGACCACACTACTCATCACTCTCAGCAGTGGGTCACTCCTGAGATGGGACTAAACTCCACCCAGGTAAATGGATTCCTAACCAGACTAATGGTTCATAAACAACAGGAAAGACTCTGTCACAGGTGCCAACTCAAACTAACAACCTACAGTCTCTCATTCCCCACATGCCTATCCCACCCTAGGAAGTGTGCCCCTTCTCTGCTCAACAGTCCTTCAACTGCCCCACTTCCTTTCCGGGCTTCAACAACAGGCTGGACAGGAAGTCTCAGAGCCTTGTAGCTACAGTTTAGCACCTTCGGGAAATAATTTCCCAGCAATTCTCTCACCCAGAGAATTTCTCACGGGCCTGACAACCTGCCTCTTCAGTATCCCACGGGCCTGAAAACCCACTTCTTCAGTCCAGCTCCCAAGCCAACCCATTACCAACAAATATGGCTATGGATATAGGTTCAGATACAATGACATGAGGGTACCGAGGATAGCTCAATGAGTGTGTGAATGATGTTGGAGTGGTTGAATGATCCCAGGAATGAACTAAGTCCCAACAATATGTATGCATGTCCCCAGCTTGACACTTGTCATGTTGGGAGCTACTTTGGCCCACTTGTCCCCAACTTTGGGACTTAGGATAAAATAATTATCCATACTTTATAGTTTAAGAAATATTAATATAATATTCATTTTTGGCTTAAGCTCCCTAGCTTAGCCATTTTCCTTAAATTTTAGCCCTCCCTTTCCTTAACTAGTGGAGTTTAGTCCCAGCTCGGGGGTGACCCACTGTTGAGAGTGATGAGTAGTGTGGTCTAAGGCTGGGAGGTTCCTAGAAGGTCTGCATGCAGTTGGTGATATTCTTACCAAGATAAGTGTCAATTGTGTGATAAATTTACATGTATTGTTATTTACGTGTTTATTTTTATGGGTTTATCATATGTGTGGATATAATTGTCTGTATATATTTATGGGTATTTCATGTGTATGTTGCATGTATACGTTTATTGTTATTTCAGTGTGAATTTGTGCATTTACAGATGTATTGTTTGTTTACGTTTATATATAAATTTCCGCAGGAGCTCTGTGTGTATATGTTTTAATTACATGCAGTTCGAAAAATTTATGTGGCATAGCTCAGTTGGATGTTGGGTATGTTACAATATGTTCCGCAGAGAGAATGAACACGTACTCTCGTGTATCATGGCTTGGCTGGGGTGGTCGGGGACGTTACAATATGGTATCAAATTTTCAACATATATAGAGAGCGATCAATGGAAAGTTATTGAACCATATAAGACAATCCCAGATCTGAATTAAATTTCTGGGCATGTTAAAGATGTTTAAAATGGCAAAGAAGGTACCTGTAGCATTCTAGACCAAAAATATGAATTGGCCTAGAACTTCAGCAGGTTGTAACTAGCAGCCCGGAACCCAGAAAAAGGTGAAACTTGGACAGAGTGTCCATAATATGTATATGAAGAAACTCACTTGAGCTCCTATGAAAATTCCAGTGGAGTGGGTGCAAAAATGCATAATTACGGCGCAGAGTTGTGCCAAGTTGAAGTGTGAACAGAAACATTAATGGGCAATTTTCAAATAACCATAACTTTATGCTCAAGACTCATAATTGAGCATGGGAGAAGGCGTTGGAAAGGTCTCGAACAGTAGAATATAAATATTCACCCAGAAATTGATCTGGGCAATCAAATTTTTCAGAAATCAAAATAAATAATTCCGATATATTATTGAACCAGAATGGTTCATATTTTCATGAAATTGTTGAGTGAAATAGCCTGACAAAGTTTTGTTGGCTACACATTTTGCAGAGTTAACAACAACTAGATCAGATCAATATCAGCATAGAGTCTAGAGTAATGGAAGAGGCACAAGGGACTTACAGTCAGGAGGATGAGATTAGAGGGATGGATATCCATTTGGGCATTGAAGGAACAAACTCCAATGGACATGGAGAAGGAAGGGATGAAAATATGAATATGGTAGAGACCATTAAAAATTTGAAAAAGGATGTCCAAAGCCATAAAGATGATAATGAAAGGCTTATGAGAGCCAAGGAACAACAGGATGACTTCAACATGAAGGTATTGGAGAACTTGAACAAAATAGAAAAGAAATTGGATAATGAGAGTGGCTCAAGAAAATCAGGAAGTCACAGGGCTCCTGATGAGAAAAGAAGAACCAAAAGTGTTAGCAGACATCACCATCACTCTCCGAGGCATTCCAATAATAGGGCACACAACAGCTCAACTCCATCCCCTGTTAGGAAGCATAAGGGGTTTGGGGTGGATGAGCTACGAGGAGAAATGAACAAAATCAAACCTCCTACATTTGATGGTGAGCACAAGAAGGATGAAGATGTAGAAACATGGTTGTTGGGCATGAGAAAGTATTTTCAATTGCATAATTATTCGTCTCATGCAGAAGGAATAATTTCCATCTATCAACTCAAGGGAAATGCATCTATGTGGTGGGATCATCTTGTGCAGGTGCAACACATTAAAGAGAAAAGTGTTACTTGGAGGGAATTTAAGAAATACTTGGCTAAGAGATACTATGACAAGAAAATGAAAGAATTGTTTGAACTCAAGCTTGGGAGTATGAACATAGATGAATATGAAAGAAGGTTTTTAGAACTGTTGAAGTATGTCTCTTTCATCAAGGATGAGACAGTTAAGATTCAAAGGTATTTGAGTGGATTGCCATCATTCATCAGTGACAAAATACAGTATAATGATCCAAAGACATTGGAGGAGACCATAAGGTGAGCTAAATGCCTATATGATCAACAAAAAGCAAGGCCAACTTTCCAAAAATCTTGGGAAGACAAAAAGAAGTTCAAAATGGATCAGAGGAAGATGGGAACTAAGCCACCATTCTTCAAAAATAATACTCAGGGACAACCAAATTATAGCGAACCCGGAACGATTGATGAAGGAAGTCAAAGGCCAAGGCAATCACCTATTCAATTTTGGGGTTGTAAAGGAGAACATATGTTCAGAGATTGTCCCCACAGAGGTGAAAAAGTGAGGATTGTTCACAATGTAAAGCAAGTTGAATCAAGGAAGTTGAAGGAGCATGAAATACATTATGCCACTCATGATTTGGAGTTGGCAACCATAGTGCATGCCTTGAGGAAATGGAGACACTACCTCATGGGGAAAAGGTTTGTGCTGAGGACAGACCATAATGGTCTGAAATATTTATTTGATCAACCAACTCTAAATGCTAGGCAAAGCAGATGGTTAGAATTTCTAAGTGATTATGACTTTGATATAAACCATATCAAGCGGAAAGAGAACAAAGTGGTTGATGCACTCAGTAGAAAAGTGCATGAATTGCATGCTACAACCATTAACATGTACCAATCAGATTTGCAACACAAAATTTTGGAGGCTGCAAATTTAGATTTGCAATACAAGGAATTAGTGAAAATATTACAACAAGGTAATTGGCAGCAAAAAATTGAAGAATACAAGCTAGATGTTGATGAAATTCTCATGTACAGGGGAAGAATTTATGTACCAAATTCCCATGAATTGAAAAATCTAATATTGGGAGAAATGCATAGTGTACCTTATGTTGGACACTAAGGTTATCAAAAAACTATAACAGCTATCAAGAGCCAATATTATTGGCCAGGCATGAAGAAAGAGGTTGTTGATTTTATTGCCAAATGTTTGGAATGTCAAAAGGTAAAGGCTAAACATAGACACCCAGCTAGTTTTCTACAACCATTACCCATTCCTGAGTGGAAATGGGAAGTTGTAACAATGGATTTCATCACCAAACTGCCCAGAACAATCAAGCAACATGATTCTATCATGGTAGTGGTGGATAAGCTTACTAAAGCTGCCCATTTTATTCCAATTAAGCTCACTCACAAGGCAACCAACATTGTTGATGTTTATATGAAGGAAATTGCTCGATTGCATGGCATACCCAAGACAATTGTGTCTGACAGAGATCCAAAATTTACCCCAAATTTTTGGAAGGGATTATTTAATGGATTTGGAACAAATTTGAATTTTAGTACAGCTTACCATCCAAAATCAGATGGACAAATAGAGAGGGTGGATCAAGTGATTGAAGATATGTTGAGAATGTATGTGATGGATAAACCATCAAAATGGGAAGACTACCTACACTTGGTAGAGTTTTCTTATAACAATGGGTACCAAACATATCTAAAGATGAGCCCATTTGAGACACTTTATGGCAAAAAGTGCAACACACCGGTAAGCTGGGATAACCCAACAGATAGAGCAATGGTTGGGCCAGATTTGCTTAGGGAAATGGAGGAGAAAATGTTGAAAATAAAGCAAAATCTAAAGGTTGCCCAAGACAGGCAGAAAAGCTATGTTGATAAGGGGAAAACTCATAGGGAATTTAAAGTGGGAGACCATGTATTCTTGAAAGTGAAAGCCAACAGAAGTTCCCTGAAATTGGGAAATTGCTCAAAGTTGGCAGCTCGCTATTGTGGGTCGTTTGAAATCCTAGAAAAGATTGGTCCAATAACTTATATGATTGCATTGCCTGAATCTATGTCTGTTCATAATGTATTCCATGTATCATTGCTCAAGAAATATATACCTGATGCTAATCATGTTATTGATTGGAATGTGATTCAGGTGGAGCAAGAAGGCGCTTTCCAAGTGCATCTAATACGTATTTTGGACCGGAAAATCAAACAGCTCTAGAATCGAGCCATAGGGCTTGTAAAGGTCCAATGGACTTGGTACGGTCCTGAGGATGCCACTTGGGAGAATGAGGATGCAATGCGAGCAGAATACCCATAAGATTTTTGAAATTTTGTTGTATATGAGTACATGATGCACTGAGGACAGTGCATAAATAAGGGGAGGGGATTGTAATATCCCTAGACTGAACCCAATTGTAATATAAATGAAAATGTACTTAAGTTGTTGAGTTGTTTGATATAATTTAGTATGCACCTTTCATGGCATAGTGCGTGCATGTACTGCGCAGTGAAATGAGGAAGTGTGCACATTCCAAAATACCGCACGCAACAACTTAAGTGTGCGTCATTTTGAGGCCAGGGAGCCTTTGTGTATATGATGTGTTTTATAGGCTGGTGAGCCAGTTATTATAAGCTAGGATGCTTATGTTTTGATTAGGCCGGAGAACCTAGATATTAAAGGCCAGTGCGCCTACTTTTGTATATATCTCATAATTAATATAAAATACATCGATGCGCGCAAACGGGCCACGATAAAAAGAGTATGGGGGACTAAACTCCACTAGTTAGGGAAAGGGAGGTCTAAAAGTTAAGGAAAAGGGCTAAGCTAGGGAGCTTAATCCAAAAAGGAATATTATATCAATATTTTTTAAAGTATAAAGTATGGATAATTATTTTATCCTAAGTCCCAAAGTTGGGGACAAGTGGGCCAAAGTAGCTCCCAACATGACAAGTGTCAAGTTGGGGACATGTATACATATTGTTGGGACTTAGCTCATTCCGGGGATCATTCAGCCACTTCAACATCATTCACACACTCATTGATCTATCCTCGGTACCCTCATGTCATTGTATCTGAACTTATATCCATAGCCATACTTGTTGGTAGCGGGTTAGCTTGGGAGTTGGATTGAAGAAGTGGGTTGTCAGGCCCATGGGATACTGAAGAGGCGAGTTGTCAGGCCCATGAGAAATTATTTGGGTGAGATAATTGATGGGAATTGATTTCTTGAAGGTGTTAAACTGCGGCTACAGGGCTCTAAAACTTCTTGTCCAGCCTGTTGTTGAAGCCCGGAAAGGAAGTGGGGAAAACGAAGGATTGTTGAGCAGAGAAGGGACACACTTCCTGGGGTGGGATAGGCATGTGGGGAATGAGAGACTGTAGGTTGTTAGTTTGAGTTGGCACCTGTGACAGAGTCTTTCCTATTGTTTGTGAACCATTAGCCTGGTTAGGAATCCCTTTACCCGAGTGGAGTTTAGTCCCAGCTCGGGGGTGACCCACTACTGAGAGTGATGAGCAATGTGGTCTAAGGCTGGGAGGTTCGTGGAAGTTCTGCACGCAGATGGTGATATTCTTACCAAGATAAGTGTCAATTGTGTTATAAATTTACATGTTGTATTATTATTTACGTGTTTATTTTTATGGGTTTATCCTATGTGTGGATATAACTGTCTGTACATATTTATGGGTATTTCCTGTATATGTTGCATGTATACATTTACTGTTATTTCAGTGTGAATTCGTGCATTTACAGATCTATTGTCTATTTACATTTATATATAAATTTATGCAAGAGCTCTATGTGTATATGTTTTAATTGCATGCAGTTCGAAAAATTTATGTGGCATAGCTCAGTTGGATGTTGCGTATGTTACAATATGTTCTGCAGAGAGAATGAAAGCGTTCTCTCGTCTATCATGGCCCGACCTGGGTGGCCGGGGAGATTACAATATGGTATCAAAATTAATAGAACAATTAAATTCAACAATAATGCACATCCAACTCAAAGATTCTCATTACCAAAGCATACATTTATACATTTGGAGAAGATGTCTCCTGATTCAATCATCTCCTATATCATCTCTAAACAATCACTCCTTAATTCACTCAACAATCTCCCCACAAATATCTTAAAAACATATTTCTCTTACTCTAATTAAACCTTTGAGATCTAACAACTAAAAATAATTAATCTAGAATATAAAAATGAATCATTATTCCAACAATTGATCTTGTGAGAAGAATCGAGGTTCTATTTTTCATCATTTCCTTTGTTGTTGGTGCTTTCATTGTGTTGGAAATATAACTGAGAGGGGGGGGTGAATCAGTTATGTATATAAGCTTGAAACTTTTCATGTTCTTTTTATTTTTCTTTCTAGATTATTATTTAATGTGTTGCTGATAACTTAACATGCATAGATATAAAATATTTGATCAATCACATATAATACACAGAGACATTGATTTTCATGAGGAAACCCATAAAGGGAGAAAACCTCTTCTTCTTAGGATGTCAATCAAGCTCCAACTTTCATGTACATCACAGTCTTTGAGCACCAACTCAAATATGAGGCTGCAACCTCTGATAGCAAGCTACAACTTGCAAAGAGCACCAACTCTCAGATTTCTCTAGCACCAACTAGATGGAAGCACCAAATCCCGGAATATCTTCTAGCACCAACTAGAATTTAGAGGACTACAATCCTCCCTAGCACCACCCTACCACCCTGATTGAATCTTGCAAAAATTTTACTTACTTCCTCTACCTCTGAAATGGTCTGTTACAGCTCCATGTCTCCTCTGCCTTCTTCAACTTCTATCCTCTGTTATTCTTTTGCATCTTTCTGCTTCTATGTTATGCTCTTTTTCCTCCTGTGCTCACCACGTCTGTTAAGCTTCTCTTCTATGTTTTATGCTATGTGCATACACTACATTCCTTTGCGTTGCTCCTCTTCTCTGCTCCTTTCCTGCTGCTTACTACCACCTTCTATGCCCATGCATCAGTTCCCAAAAATCACATTCTTTGCATGTCTTTATAACGCCAAGTCCTCTGCCAGATCATCCTGGCAACTCTTCGTCACGACAGCTCTATGTTGCATCTCAATTCTATATATATCCTCTTCTATGTTATGCATGTCATATTTTCACCCAGTTCTCTCCCAGGTCCTCATCACAACTCTGCCACTTTACTGGTGGTTACTCATTGTATATTCATCATCAGTGCCCATTATCCTGAGATTCATTTTCTTCACTAGAATTTACAGCCAGTCGTTTTATTCGATGTAGCTAAACCAGTCCTAAGCCCCTTCTTTTACGTGACCACTGGCGGTGACCACACACCTATTCAAAAAGCAATTCGCGATCTCGGTCTAGCGAGTGCTAGCTCCTTATTTCGATATGAACTTGGGCGATGATCTCACGTGACCATGCGATTGCAGGCGCGGCCAAAGGCGGTATGAGGGCAACCCACTTTTCGCCCTGCAATTCACTACAGAGCTCCACATGTCCTTTCTCCAAAACCATGGTTTCAATTGCATCTCGCCTTCAACATTTTAAAGTTCACACACCTTCAATCCTTACAATGCAACGGGATCGTCGATCTCATGATCTTGACGGTGATCCTGAACTGATGGATCAGATCTAACCCTCTTAAATCAACAATTGTGATTTGTTTCATGATCCGGGCTTCTGGAGTTTCAACTCTCAAAACATGCTTTCCTTCATACATCTTTCTTCCAGAGTTCATGATCCACGGACACCTGTCCTTCTCAATCGGCGGCTCAGCCTCTGCTTCGGGAATTTGACCTTTCAACCAAATCAATGGTTATGCGGCCCCTTACTCGATTCAATGGTCGAGAACTCCTTCACTACTCTGGGCTTCATCGATTTCAATTCTCAACCTTCACACTCTCCCATAACGCTTTTATCCGGAGTCCAAAGATTCATGCCATGTGTCCTCCGCAAATAAATGGTCCTCATTCACTTCAGGACTTCGGGACTCTATCCCTCGCGACTTCGGCTCTTCGACTCTTCGCGACTTCGGTCCTTCGACACTTCGGCTCTTCGTGACTTCGACTCTTCGGCACTTCGGTCCTTCGGCTCTTCGCGACTTCGGCCCTTCGCAACTTCAGCCTTCGGGACTTCGAAGATTTTGTCATTTGTTGGTGGTGAAACTCCTGAAGTAAATCTCCCAGAGTGACGTAACATTACACACGTCACTTGTTGACCTGGCACGAGCCAAGTGGTTTCCACGTGTCACTCGCTGACGTAGTTTGTCACATGTCCTTGTTGACTTGGTCTACCACATGTCCTTGCTGACATGGGCTACCCCATTTCCTTGTTGACGTGGTCTGCCACATGTCCTTGAATCAGACGGTTGAGGCTTACTTAGGGTCTTTACCCGAATCCATAGATTTATGCCACGTCTCTTCTGGATCAGATGACCCAAATCCACTTCAGCTGATCTGGCGCTTGAGATTTACTCTGGACGATTTGATGACTAAGATCTATTTCGGATGATTGAACGATCGAGATTTACTTCGGCTCTCCAGGCTTCGGGGATTTCAAATATCAAACTTAAACTTCTCTATGTGATTTCTCCAGAGCTCATGATCCATCGCCACGTATCCCCCTGGATCTAACGGTTGAAATTTACTCCTGCTCTCTGGCTCTCCAGGCTTTGGGTATTTCAGTTCTCAACTTGAAATTCTTAAAGTGAGATTTTTTTGAAGCTTAACCTCCTCATAACTTTAGACCCGAAACGAATGATGTTCATTTAATCAAGATATTATATCAACGGCTTGATCTGTCTGTGATGCATCTTTGCCTTGGATTAAATCCAACGGCTCTCTCCTGAACTCACAGTCTCCTGACAGGTATCTCCCAACGATCAACGAACTAGATTCTCCACCTGGTGATGAACGGTCTCAAATTACTTCAGGACTTTGGAACTTTGGCAAGCTCCCTCACTTGTGTGTGCAAAGAACTAAGGCATGCGTACCTTGATTTGATCGGATGGTTGTTGGTCCTCTGGATTGGTGATCCGACTGCCAATGTCACTCTTCCTCCTGAGCTTTTGATCTCTCCGACTTAGAAGGTTTTCTAAGTGTTCAAGGGTCTCAACCTTTGCTCCTCTTGTGAGTCTGTCTCTTGGACCTCGTCTGCACTTCTGGAAAGCGCTGTCTCTTTTGAGATTTCTAGTCTTTTGCTCTCTCGACTTCTTAAAGATTCACTTTGACACTTAGCCAAATTATGGATCTGTGCACTCCTTGCATATCCTTTGAGGTCTAAATCTTCGAACTCTCATCGTTGCTTTCCTATTTTCCATCGTCGTTGTTGTTCTTTCCATCAATGACAAGCACACTCTTCCTGTAAAACATTCCAACAATCTCCCCCTTTGGCATTGATGGCAAACCTGAAAGGTTGCACTATTCTTCTTAGAACTCCAACTGTAGCATCCAGACCATAGCTTTTTCTCCCCCTTTGATATCAATTTCAAAGAAAACAGAGAGTGACTTTGTGCTCCCCCTGATCAGATATACTAGGAGCACTCTCCCCCTAATCAGATAGACTATTTAGATTGATAACAAGGTCACACCCAACTTCTGGCGCAGATACTCAAACTCCAAGTCTGCAAGTGTCTGAATCATCCACAATACTTGGGTACAGCAAGTGGCAACTGCAATGTATTCATCTTTTGTAGTCGATAGGGAAATGGAACCTTGCTTCTTGCTCAACCATGCTACAAGAGAATCTCTTAAGAAGAATGCACCTCCACTCGTGATTTTCCTTTCATCCAAGCAATTAGCCCAATCAACATCTGAATAGACTAATAATTGAAAATTTTGATTCCTAGGATACCATAGACCATAGTTCATTGTTCCTTTCTAGTATCTGAAAATTCTTCTGACATCTATCAAGTGACTCTGTTTAGGTGCATACTGATACCTTCCTACCATTCCAATGGCATGCATTATGTCTGGTTGAGATGTTGTTCTTCATATTCATTATTCTCATCATCTTCTTCATCTGACTTAGTGATTATTCTCTTTTGATCTTTTACTGGAGCTTCTTCATCAATTCGAACATCAATATAGTATACTAATTTATGCATTCTTTTGTTGAAGCATATGTATCCTTTATGTTCATTGCATATCCTAAGAAGATAACTTCATCGACTCTACCATCAAATTTGCTTAAATGACATTCCTCCTTATCTTCCTTCAGAACATAGACATTGTTTTCAGTTCTAACCCCTTTTGCAATCAGCTCTCCTGTGTTAACTGTTTTTATTTTACAATCCTTGGCAGTGAAAGTGACTTCACATCCTCTGTCACACACCTGACTAACACTAAGAAGATTATGTTTTAATCCATCTTGAGCTTTTCCTCTTCCATTACTTAAGCTTACTAGACCTTTACCTCTGCTCTTTCTTGGAGCATCATTTCCAAAAGTCACATTTCCTTATTTACTTTCTTTGAGTGATAGGAACTTGTTGTTGTCACTTCTCATATGACTGGAACACCCGTTGTCAATATACCAGGGGTTCTTTTGTCTTTGAGTTGACAACACTAATCCACACTTGTTATCTTCTTTCTTCTTCCAAACCTTGACGTTTTCAGCTCTATGATTTGAATCTGGCTAATAGTTCTTTAAGCGACAGTATGCAGCTTTATGTCCATAATTATGGCAAATGTAACATTCTAGTTCATTGAATAAAGGATCATAACGATTGTTATGCTTAATATGCGTATTTTTCCCAGCCATCACATGATTTGCAGTCTGTGGTTGTTTGTTACTTGGTTGTCTCATTCTTTGTTGTGGCAGATATTTATTCCTTGGGTGTCTCGATTTCTCATGTCTAAATCTTAAGGAACAATTTACAACTTTGTGGCCAAAGTTAGAACAGTAGAAACAATATCCATAGAAAAAATCTTTGTAGCTGGAAAATGGTTGTCTTCTTTGAGCAAGTCGATTTCTTCCATTCTGATGATTTCCTTGAGCAGAGGGTGTATTATTTCTTTGTTCTACAGATTCAGTTCTGGCACCTTTTTCTTCACTCCTCCTTGGTGATTGATTATCTTCCTTTGTTTCTGTAGGTTTGTTGTTGTCAATGGTTGTAGTTGACAAACTTCATGGATTCTTTGTTGCTTGGTTGACCACTACTTGATCTCTCTTCATAACCCAAACCAGTTTTCAACTTTGGATTCCTTTGCTGATTCAGAATGGTGGCTAATCCTTCTGAGGCTTTGATACTTGACAGATTTTGGTGATACAAGGCTTGAAACTTCTCCAACTCTTTTCTAATTTTCACTACTTCTTCTTCCAGACCTTCACATGTTACATTCTTCTCCACTAATTGTTGTTTTAGAATATCCTTTATTTTCTTTGCTTCTTCTAATTCTACTTTTAACAAAACAAAATCTTCACTTGGTCCTTTACCATTCTTTTCAAACTGCATCAACAATTGTTTTTGTTTTCTCTTCTTAAGTCTGAGCCTGTCAATCTCTTCTAAAGCATTGATTAGTTCAACTTCCATATCAACCACGGCTTATTCATCATTCATGTCACCTCCTATGTATTCATCATCAAGGTCTCTTATGTCCATAAGCATAAAATCATTCACTTTATCTTCACAAGATGATTTTTTATCTGTGTCTTCTGAGGAGTCATCGTTATTTGCACACAAACTTTTCTCTTTACTATATTTCTTAAATTTGTATTGCTTTTCATCATCAAAGTTATGGTCTTTTTTCTTGTGAGGACACTTACATACAAAATGACCTATCTTACCATAGTTGAGACATTTAAATGCCAACTTGCCTTGGTATTTTCCTCTTCCTTTCTTTAACCTTCTCACAAATTTTGCCTCAATCTCATCTATATTGGAGTCTGTGTTTTTCTCTGCTTTAAAGGATGCCTCTCTTGTAGTGGATATAACTTTGGTGATTCTCATTTCATAAGCAGTTAGGGTTCCCAGAAGTTGATCTAGTGTCAACGTTTTGAGATCAGTTATTTCCTCTATTGCATAGACCTTTGAGTTAAATCTATCAGGAAGAGATCTTAATATTTTCTTGACTAGAAAATATTCATCTATCTTTTCACCTAGACCTTTCATAGTGTTGACAAGTTCTTCTATACTTAAGAAGTACTTACTGATAGTTTCTTCTTCATCCATCTTTAACTGCTCAAATTTTAGTCTGTGAGTCTGAAGTTTTGCATCTTTCACCTTTCCATTACCTTCATAACTACTTATCAGCTTGTCCCACATAACTTTTGTTGAATAATGGTGCATGATTTTGACAAATTCGGCTTCTGCAAGTCCACTGAGGATGGAATTCATTGCTTTTTCATTAAAGCTAAACTCTACTTATCATCTTTTCAGGCCAAGACTACAAGCTTCACATATCCACTTTCAACGACATCCAAAATATCAACACCCAAAGACATTAAATATGTTCTCATCCTTATTTTCCATAAGGCAAAGTTTATTCCATCAAATAGAGGAGCTCTATTAGTTGAACTTATTTCATGACTAATCGTGTTCAAGCTTATGGATCTACCTTGGATTAAAGGCATCGGCTCTGTACCAATTGTTGGAAATATAACTAAGAGGGGGGGGTGAATCAGTTATGTATATAATCTTGAAACTTTTCCTGTTCTTTTTCTTTTTCTTTCTAGATTATTATTTAATGTGTTGTTGATAACTTAACATACATAGATATACAATATTTGATCAATCACACAGAATACACAGATACATTTATTTTCATGAGGAAACTCATAAAGGGAGAAAACCTCTTCTTCTTAGGATGTCAATCAAGCTCCAACTTTCATGTACATCACAGTATTTGAGCACCAACTCAAATATGAGGTTGCAACCTCTGATAGCAAGATACAACTTGCAGAGAGCACCAACTCTCATATTTCTCTAGCACCAACTAGATGGAAGCACCAACTCCCAGGTTTCTACAGCACCAAGTAGATGGAAGCACCAACTCCCGGGTTTCTCCAGCACCAACTAGATGGAAGCACCAACTCCCAAAACATCTTCTAGCACCAACTAGAATTTAGAGGACTACAATCCTACCTAGCACCACCCTACCACCCTGATTGAATCTTGCAAAACTTTTACTTACTTTCTCTGTCTCTGATATCATCTGTTACAGCTCCATGTCTCCTCTACCTTCTTCAGCTTCTATCCTCTATTCCGCTTCTACATATTTCTTCTTCTATGCTCTTCTCTTTCTCCTCCTGCGCTCACCGCGTTTGTTTAGCTTCTCTTCTATGTTTTATGCTCTGTGCATACACTGCATTCTTTTGCGCTGCTCCTCTTCTATGCTCTTTTTCTGTTGCTTACTACCACCTTCTACGCTCATGCATCATTTCCCAAAAATCACATTCTCTGCATGTCTTTATCACGCCAAGTCCTCTGTCAGATCATCTTGGCAACTCTTCATCACAACAGCTCTGTGATGCATCTCAATTCTATATATATCCTCTTTTGTGTTATGCATGTCATATTTTCGCCCAATTCTCTCCCAGGTCCTCATCGCAACTCTGCCACTTTACTGGCGGTTACTCACTATCTATTCATCATCACTACCCATTATCCTATGATTCCTTTTCTTCACTAGTAGTTGCAGTCAGTTGTTTTATTCACTGTAGGTAAATCATTCCTAAGCCCCTTCCTTTATGTGACCACTGGCGGTGACCACACGCCTATTCAAAAAGCGCTTTGTGATATCGATCTAGCGAGTGCTAGCTCCTTCTTTTGATATGACCATGGGCGATGATCTCACGTGACCATGTGATTGCGGGCATGGCCAAAAGCAGTTTGAGGGCAACCTGATTTTCACCCCACAATTCACTACAGAGATCCACGTGTCCTTTCTCCAAAACCGTGGTTTCGATTGCGGCATGCCTTCAACATTTTAAATTTCACACACTTTCAATCCCCGCAATGCGATGAGACCATCGATCTCATGATCTTGACAGTGCTCCTGAACTAACGGATCATATCTAACCTTCTTAAATCAACGGCTGTGATTTATTTCATGATCCGGGCTTTGGGAGTTTCAACTCTCAAACCCTTTTTTCCTTCGTACATCATTCTTCCAGAGTCGATGATCCGCAGAAACATGTCCTTCTCAATCGACGGCTCAGCCTCTACTTCGAGAATTTGACCTTTCAACCAAATCAACGGTTTTGCGGCCCCTTACTCGATTCAACGATCAAGCTCTCCTTCGCTACTCCGAGCTTCGGCGATTTCAACTCTCAACCTTCACGCTCTCCTAGAACACTTTTAGTCGGAGTCCACAGATTCCTGCCACTTGTCCTCCTCAAATCAACGGTCCTTGTTCACTTCGAGACTTCGGCCTTCGAGAGTTCAGGACTCTCTCCCTCACGACTTCGGATCTTCGGCCCTTCGTGACTTCGGTCCTTCGACACTTTGGCTCTTCGGCCCTTCGCGACTTCGGTCCTTCAGCACTTCGGCTCTTTGCGACTTCGGCCCTTCACAACTTTGACCTTTGGTACTTTGGAGCTTTTGTCATTTGTTGGTGGTGAAACTCCCGAAGTAATTCTCCCAGAGTGATGTAACATTACACACGTCACATGTTGACCTAGCATGGGCTGAGTGGTTTCCACGTGTCACTCGCTGACGTGGTCTGCCACATGTACTTGTTGACATGGTCTGCCACATGTCCTTGCTAACATGGTCTACCACATGTCCTTGCTGACGTGGTCTGCCACATGTGCTTGAATCAAATGGTTGAGAATTACTTCAGGTCTTTACCCGAAGTCCACAGATTTACGCCACGTCTCTTCTTGATCAGACGGCCCAGATCCACTTTGGACGATCCGACGCTTGAGATTTACTCTAGACGATCTGACTACTGATATCTAGTTTGGATGATCGGATGATCGAGATTTACTTCGGCTCTCAGCTTCGGAGATTTAAAATCTCAAACTTAAACTTCTCAAAGTGATTTCTCCAGATCTCACGATCCGTCGCCACGTATCCCTCTGGATCTGACGGTTGAAATTTACTCCGGCTCTCTGGGCTTCGGGTATTTCAGTTCTCAACTTGAAATTCTTAAAGTGAGATTTTTCTAAAGCGTAACCTCCTCATAACTTTAGACCCAAAACGAATGATGCTTGTTTGATGAATATATTAGATCAACGGCTCGATCTATCTACGATGCAGCTTTGCCTTAGATTGAATCCAACGATTCTTTCCTGAACTCACGGTCTCCTGACACGTATCTCCTGACGATCAACAAACCAGATTCTCCTCTTGGTGATGAACAGTCTCAGATTACTTTGGGACTTCGAAACTTTGGCAAGCTCCCTCACCTACGTGTGCAAAGCACTAAGGCACACGTACCTTGATTTGATCGAACAGTTGTTGGTCCTCTGGATTGGTGATCCAATGGTCATTGCCGCTCTTCCTCCTGAGCTTCTGATCTCTCCGACTTAGAAGGTTTTCTAAGTGTTCAAGGGTCTTGACCTTTGCTCCTCCTACGAGTCTGTCTCTTGGACCTCGTCTGCACTTCTGGAAAGCGCTATCTCTTTTGAGCTTTCTCGTCTTCTACTCTCTCGACTTCTTAAAGAGTCACTTCGACACTTAGCCGAATTGTGGATCTGTGCACTCCTTGCATATCCTTCGAGGTTCGAATCTTCGAACTCTCATTATTGCTTTCATTTTTTCCATCGTCAATTTTGTTCTTGCCATCAATGACAAGCACACTCTTCTTGTAAAACATGTCAACACATTGTTGATGGATCCTTTTATAATATTAAGAAAGCTTTTATGATTTTCTTCATTTTCCTTTTTCGATGGCTTTATGACCTTAGTGCTTGCATCTCCCTCGAGGGTATTTTGTTTTTCATCGTAGACAAGACCTGTCTTGATGAATGGTGACATTTGGTGACTGAGGATATTATCTAAGATTTTAGTACTTTTTCCAAACTTCAAGCTTCTACTCCATTAATCAATTGTTTTCTCTAGTTCCTTTCTTAAGGAAACGATTTCAGCCTCTAGTTTCTCACAATTTTCTTCCTTTTTTCAGTTGGCTTCTCATCACTTCTTCTATCCCTTTTGTCTCTTATAGTTGAGTCTTCAAGATGATAATTGTTTCTTTTGTTTCACTAAAATCATGATCCTTCTTTTACTACTTATGCAATTGCTCTTTCTTCTTTTTATCCTTTTCCCTGAGTTTGTCTATTTCTCCTAAGGCACTAACAAGTTCTACTTCGAGATTCACTTCCCCAGCAATGTCTTCTTCTTCTAAATCTAATTTTTCTTTCTAATTGTCTTCATTTTTTGTATTAGTATACTTTATATCCATGGCCATGACGAGGAATTCTTCTTTGTTAATATCATAAACATATTCATCACTTTCTTCAAACAAGCTACTATTTGTGGAGAAACCTTCTTGATTGACCATTTGCTCTATCGTGATCTACCCTAACTACTCGAGCCATCCACATTTTCATCCCTCAATTCCTCGCAGAGGAAAAGGTCCACCTAACCAAAGTCATTTTGTCAAATGGTTATTCTTTCTCTCAAATCAACCAAGCCTTCCACTAGGCCGACAATCCTAAATCAAAAATCTCCTCACCCTACTCCCCTCCTCGTGATCTCAACTCTCTTCCTTGTATCCAAGGCACCATCGATCATATCTCAAAACTCTTGGCAAAGAAGAATATCAAAACCTTATTCAAATCCTATAAAACCCTCAAACAATTGTTGAGAACCGCTAAAGATAAATCTGACCCGATGCATGGTCCATGAGTTTACTAAATTTCTTTCTCCTATGGGAAGTCTTACATAGGTCAAATTGGTAGAAGCTTTAAAGCTCATCTTAAAGAGTACATAGTTGATACTACCTATAACCGAATATCCAAATCAACTATCGTGAAACACTTCTTTAAATCCAAGCACCTAATTTGCTTTGACGAAACTAAAATATTATCCTTGGCCCCCCATTACTCCACTCACCTCATTCGAGAAGCTCTCAAAATTGATAAGCATCCTAATAACTTTAATCATGAAGATGGATACAAACTTAGCCAATTCTAGAAGTCCACCATTCATCACTTGGATCATTAGGATTCCTCCGTTTAGATTTCAGTTGCCTCTGGGTCTCCATCCTTTTCTTCATCTTATACTAATTTTCTCTCGTATCTAACTATTCATTTACTTTCATTTGTTCTCGTCATCTATCTGAAATCCTTTTTTCTCTTCGGTTTTTCCTTTCAACCTATTCACTTTATTTTATTATTATCCCTTAATTATTTTATTATATCTCACATTAATATTTTATTTGTATCCCTTATTAGTCCATGTCGAAGGCGAGGACTCTAGCGATCGATTCATCGTTGAATGCCAATTACTTTGTCTTTGACTTTAATAATTTTCTACTTTCCAAAGTTGTACATAGGCAAAATGAAATGGTTTTTTTTAATAATAATTAAACTTATTTTATCAAAAATGCTATTGGCCAAAAACTTCGAAGTCTTATTGTCGAGATGTACTTTTTCTATATTAGATAAAGTAATATAACCTAAGTTTTTTAGAGATAAGACTCTGCTAGCATAATGCATATGAATTTTTTGTAATGTTAATTCATATGCATTTTTTTTTGTAATGTCAATGCATATAACCTAAGTTTATGAAAGCTCAAATGAGGGCAATGCCTTACAGTCACTTATGTCGGGGCTTTAAACTATTGTGACTGATCAGGTTGCTTGGAAGCTTAGATAACGACTGTCGGGGCTTTAAATGTTGATGCCTGACAGTCACTTATGTCAAGGCTTTAAATGTTGATCTTTGATCCATTTACTTTACACCACCTTAACAACTTTGCAGCAATCAAAAATAGTTGTAAATAGAACCTCCTCAATAAGTCCGTGCACCGCCTTATTTTTATCAATGCACCGCCTTCGCATAGCTCCATAGTTGTAGATAACAAGAGTTATATAACCACAACAACACTTCTGCATATGTGAGTGAATAAATCAAGGACTATGTCCAATCAAATGAGAGCTATATGGATAGCAATATGAACCACCAAATGCACCACCAAATGTAAAACAGTTGACACTACAGCCCTATGAGCTTTGTTTTTTTGTTGAAGAAGAATCCAGTCTAAATAGCCTGCTACAGATTGCCTTCTAGATCGAGAAGCTACCTTCCAGATCAAGAAACTTCTTTCAATGCACAGATCGAGAGGCCACCTCCTGCTCCGAGATTTTACAGAGTGGTAAGCTCTCTGTTATGCTATTTAGACCATTGAAATAAATATTAGTTAGAAAAATGTAACAATTGAGATTCAGATTCATTTAAAGAAAATGAATTTTAAATTATTTCTTAGTTTCCTTTCATCCTTGGCAAAGAGAAATATTTTACCATAGGTTCCAAGATCCTGAATTGGTCTTGGCTCTTGTTTATGCCTTTGTTGTTGGTTCTGGTGGATCTAGTAACCTCATACGAGACTATTATTTGCAGCAGGATGAGAACTAGCTCCAACTGAAAGAACCAGTCAGAGAGGGGTTATCCTCGCCCGCTGAACCAACCAGAACCAAGCAAAGCCAGGTGAAGCTAGATATGGAACAAGCAATGGTCAGACAATGTTGAAAAAACGTAGCATGGGCCAGATCCATTGAAAGAACCATCCCAGTCGGGTCATGTTTACCTTAGAAGGCACAATCAACTTAATTGGACGAGTTGTCGAGTTCAAGAGATTGGACAAAGCCAAAGCATCATGAAAAAAAACCTAATCTCTTTGGAATACCCTCATATAACCCTGAGCATGCTAATGCTAATGCTTGTAGGCAAAGACCTTCATCCACGCCAGCTTGTCACAGGAATGGCGGCATCACCGATTCTTTAATGGATTCCTTCAATATACAATAATGTGCATTCAGAACGCAGCTCTTTTCGAATATCTTTATGCTATCTGGATAATCGGAAGGGGGATTTACTTTTACCCAATGTACTTCTCTGTCGTCGATCATATTGTTTGCCTTAATTCGATCTTCGTTGGATTTTGGACGTCGTCTTTTAAAATTTACAACTCGATTGTGCGTATGTTAGTTTTCTGCAGTAGGTAAGTTCGTTGGTTCTGTTTGGTAGCTTAAATTGGAAGTTATTTTTATACTTTAGAGTCTTTATTGACTTAAGACATTTTAAGAGGTTATCCGGCACATTCTTGTTTGGTTGCTCACTATCTAAACCTTGAAGTTATTGTTGCTTTTGATGACCTAAATGTCGAAGATTCGAGTTTTAAAGGCCTATTAGATGGAAAATATAAGGTTATGAAGGTCCTGGTTGGATTTTGTTTTCCTTTGTTCTTTTTGTTCTTTAAATTTCTAAGAAGTATTGCGCATTTTATGATTTCTAACCTGCAATTTGAGGTTCCAAGGCTCTGGTTGCTTTACTTGTAACTCAGCTTCAATGAACCTAGTTTCCTAATCTTTATAGCATTGTTTTGTCTTGTGGCTTCCAAGTTGAAATTTTGAGCTTTCACGGGTTCCCTCAGATTCAATTATGTAAAATTGAGTTAAATAGTTGGATTTTTGGAATCTTGTAGATAATTTAGTTGGAATTTAAATATTGTCGGGAAATACTATGACCTATATGTTGCAATCCTCATCTTCTTTCCGGTATAGTTTTGATTTCTTCATAAAGTTAAAGTTAATTTCTTCATAAAGTTAAAGTTAGCGGTTTAATTTCTAGATTTTAGATTCTTTCCCCTTCTGAAGCTCTAACAGTAACAATTCCTATTATTCGCGAGGTTAGAATCTGAATTTCCTAAGTAATTTAAGCTCGAAGGTTGGATTCTCGTACCTAGAACCTTCATTATTGTTTCATTACAACCTACGAATGTAAATTGTGAGCTTCCAGGTCTTACTTCCCCTGAAAATCTAGTTGTGTGCTTCATTATGTGCATATCGAAAAGATTATTGTCTTTCTTACGGGCGAGCAATATCCAGCCTGCTGCAGAGTCTTTAGGACTCTGCAGGCTGGATGGCCGTGCTACCAGGTTCGTGCAGATCGGATGATGGATGCCAATGGGTATGATGTGTATGGTGTGGGTGCCATAGCATGCCAGGCACCTTTTCCGACCTCCTCTCTCGCCTTAGATTCTTTAGTCCATTTCTAATCCAAACGCTGTCTCTATTTCCTTGACTCTCGCCCTTTGCGGATGGTTGCAATCCGATCCAATATCCACACCCACGGACCTGCATAGCATTAAACATTGTCAGCTCCATAAGCACCGACAGACAGTCCTGTGAAGTGTGAAGCGTCAATTTGAATTTGAATCCGAGCGCGCCCATTTGGATTTGAATCCGAGCGCGCC
>ML777960.1:2132219-2149585 GCA_009831015.1 Picea engelmannii
CTCATAAAGAGTCTCAAACCCAAAACAAATTCATACATAAAGAATCTCAACCAAAGAGATTCCAGAAGAAAGGACAAAGAAAAGAAAGAGACTTCTCATCTTACCAATGCTACCATTGTGACAAGATGGGACATATTGTGATACATTGTCCAGCTAGACAAGAAGAATACAAGAAGAAAAATAAGAGGCATCGTGCCCATGCAGTTGAAGATGAAGAGCCACCCACAAAGATGATAAGAGAATGAATTGAAGACTATGTTCTAATATTGGCCCTCTCATGATCAATAGCACCTGGAGAGGACACTTGGCTCATTGATAGTGGTGCTTCCAATCACATGACAGGCCAAAGAAACATTCTCTCTTGCCTTTCAGAAAAGAAGTTTTCTCAGAAAGTTACGCTTGGAGATGATTATCAATACCCTATCAAGGGAGTAGGAGAATCAAACTACAAGTTAAATTCAGGGACTCCAATGAAGATGAAGGATGTACTCTATGTACCAGGTTTGACAAAGAACCTACTCTCCATATCA
The DNA here is from genome assembly GCA_009831015.1 of Picea engelmannii. Taxonomy (NCBI): domain Eukaryota; kingdom Viridiplantae; phylum Streptophyta; class Pinopsida; order Pinales; family Pinaceae; genus Picea; species Picea engelmannii. Next base: position 2,132,750 of record ML777960.1, read on the forward strand.
GCTTTATAAAATAAAGGCTTCAAGGTTGCCTTTATAAATGGAGAAGTTCTTATGTGGACTAAAGGAAAAACCATGAAAAGAGAAATCGTTATTGGAAAAAAAGAAGGTCTTGTATAAGCTAAACGGTCACTCAGAAGTAGCCATGACCCACGCCATTGAGAATCAATGTGAACTTTGGCATAGAAGATTGGCCCACATCAAATACAAGGCATTACCGTATGTATGCAAGGCAGTCACAGGTCTACCAGAACTCAAGGTTGACCATGAAGGTGTGTGCAATGGATGTACACAAGGGAAGAACATCAAGAACCCTTTTTCAAAGAGAGACAGTAAAGAAAGATTCTTACAACTCTTTCACTCATATGTGTGTGGACCAATGCCATCATCCTCCATTATTGGGTATGTGTACTATGTATCTTTTATTGATGATTGTTCTCATAAAACCTGGGTTTACTTTTTGAAATCAAAAGATGAAGTGTTCAGTAAATTCAAGGAATTAAAAGCCTTGATAGAGAATCTTTCTGAAAGAAATATCAAGATACTCATGTCAGATAATGGAGGATAATACACCTCAAAAGAGTTTGTAAACTTTTTCAAAGATGTCGGGATCAAGAGGGAGCTCACCACTCCCTACAATCCTCAACAAAATGGTGTAGCATAAAGGAAGAACAGAACTATAATGGAAGCAGTGAAGACCATGATCCATGATCAAGATCTTCCAATGTGCTTATGGGAAGAAGTAGCAAGAACAACAGTATATGTACAAAATCGATTGTCCCAAAGTGCACTTGGGTTCAATACCCCTGAAGAGATGTTCTCCGGAAAGAAGCCAAAAGTAATCCATCTCAAAATATTTGGCTGCCCAGTATTTGTACATATTCCAAAAGAGAAGAGAAACAAGTTGGACCCTTCAGGAAAGAAGCTTATATTTGTTAAATACTGTGAGGTCTCCAAGGCCTTCAGATTTTATATACCAGGTCACCATCATATTGAAATTAGCAGGGATGTGACCTTTGATGAAGATGCAGCACTCAAGAAATCAAGAAGATGTCAGCTTGAAGAAGTATATGAAGAGGAACCTGTAGTTCCCAGAGTTGCAGAACCAGTGAGGGAAGTCATAGCTTCCCCTGATGAGGAAATTCTAGAAGATCATGACATCGTATAATTTCAAGAACCTCCCCAGATGACGATCTCCCACAAGAGAAATCCAGCTTGGGCAAGGGAACTCATTCAATATGGAGAGAAGTATGGTGTCCCCGAAGGAACCATGAGACAAGTAAAGAGACCTAAGCCATTCTCCAGTTATATGGCTTTGATGTGTGATCTCTTAGAGAAGGAGCCTACCTGCTTTGAAGAAACTATTCAAAAGAAAGAATGGCCAGATTCCATGACAGAAGAATACCAATCCATTATAAAAAATATGTATGGGAAATAGTTCCCAGACAAAAGAGTAAGGATGTGGTATCTTCCAAATGGATTTTCAAAATAAAACATGTTGTTGATGGAAGTATTAAGTATAAAGCAAGGTTTGTCGCTCATGGATTTTCTCAAAAGGAAGGCATTGACTATGAAGAGACATTTTCTCCTGTAGTCAAATACACTTTGATCAGAACCATCATAGCCCTTGCAGCTAAGATAAAGTGGAAGTTACACCAAATGGAGATAAAGACAACTTTCCTAAATGGTTTCCTTGAAGAAGAAGTGTATATAGAACAACCTCAAGGATTTGAAGTTGGAGACAGGAAGACTCGTGTCTGCAAGTTGAAGAAGGCTCTGTATGGATTGAAGCAAGATCTTGGAGTTTGGTATGGAAGGATAGACAGTTTTCTGACGAGCTTGGGCTTTACCAAGAGTGAAGCAGATTATAACCTTTACTTCAAGGTTATGAATGATGAGTCGGTTATATTTTTGTTGTATGTGGATGACTTATTCTTGACTGAAGAAGAAAATCTCATCACTAAATGTAAAAATAAGCTCGATGCAGAATTTGAGATGAAAGACCTTGTCCTAATGCATTATTTCTTAGGTCTTGAGGTATGGCAGAGTCCTGAGAAGATCTTCCTTAACCAAGGGAAGTATGCAATTGAAATCTTGAAGAGATTTGATATGTTGGAGTGCAAGTCCATGAATACACCCATGGAAACAAAGTTGAAACTCCTAATCGACACTTCATCAGAATTAATTGATGCTACGCTGTATAGACAGATCATTAGATCGTTGATGTATCTGACGAACACTAGACCAGACATATGTTTTGTTGTGAACACTTTGAGTCAGTTTCTGGTATAACCTAGACATGTTCACCTAGTTGATGCAAAACATGTGATGAGGTACCTTAAGGGTACATTAGATTATGGTCTCAGTTATGATGGAGACCATGACTTCAGACTGAGTGGTTATATTGATTCAGATTGGGCTGGAAGTGTCTCTGACAGGATGAGAACTTCAGGATGTTGTTTCAGTCTAGGGTCAGCCATGATCTCATGGAAGAGTAAGAAGCAATCAAGCATTGCTCTCAGCACAGCGGAAGCAGAATACATTGTTGCATGTTCTGCCAGCTGCGAAGCCATATGGATTCAAAAGTTGTTGACAGGTCTATTCGACCTAGAGATGAAAGCAACCATGATCCTATGTGATAACCAGAGATGCATAAAGATGACAGAGAATCATGTATTTCATGACAAGTCAAAGCACATAGAGATCCAATATCACTACATCTGTGGCATTGTGCAGAAAGGAGCCATAATGCTCCAATATGTTAGCATGGATGAACAGGTTGTTGATGTGTTGACCAAGCCTCTATCTCGTGTAAAGTTTGAGCACTTTCGAGATAAGATTGGTATAGTCCAAAAGGACCTCCCTTAAAAGGGGGAGTAGTGTTGTGTTACCATCCTAGTGTTGTGATACCAGCTTCATGTTGATGATGTGCCAGCTTCATTGTTGTGATGATGTGCCAGCTTCATTGTTGTGATGATGTGCCAGCTTAATTGTTGTGATGATGTGTCAGCTTAATTGTTGTGATTATGTGCCAGCTTAATTGTTGTGATGATGTGCTAGCTTAATTGATGTGATGATGTGTCAGCCTCGTGTTGTGATTATGTGCCAGTCTCGTGCTGTGATGATGTTCCAGCCTCGTGTTGTGATGATGTGTCGAGCTCTTGCTGTGATGATGTACCAGCCTCATGTTGTGATGATGTGACCAGCCTCGTGATGTGATGATGATGTATTAGTTTTATACTAATCCATGTTGATGCAGATGATGGTACCATTCCACCTTTCTGTTGGAAATGATGATTTTGATGATGAGAAAAACTTTCGATGATGTATAGATACGCCAGTCAGTGTTCCAAGATGTTGTTGATGATGTTGTCCTCTCTCTAGCCTGATGTTGTTGTAGAATACCCTTCTTATTAAGGGCGAGTGTTGAATTATTGTAACTGCAAAGAGTATTCTATTTATTATTGATGTATTATTCATTATATCAATCCCCTTTTGTGGATTGATCATGTCAGGTATTGTAAATGACCAAATCCCCTTTTCCGGATTGGTAAAACCCTAATTGTAATAGGCCAAATGAGAAGTAGACCTAGAATATATTAAAGTGGTTATAACCACCCAGATTGAGAAGTCGGCCCTGCCAGTGAAAACACACCTCAGTTCAGCGCCTGCCAGATTGTATAAATAAGAGAGGTTGGCGCCTCATTTGTTCACTCACTCACTTATTCATCAGAGCGCAAGTTCGGAGTTGTAGTTGAAGACGAAGGAAGAGAGAGAGAGGCGCATTCTTGGGAGAGGACTTTCTGTATTGTTTGAGTTATCTCTTGGCATTCTATTGGCTATCTATATTAAGGAAGTTTTTGCTAGGTTTTCTCCCCCATGAGGGTTTCCCAGGATAAATGATGTGTCTCGTGTGATTGTGTATTTCTTAGTGATCCTATATATGTTATGGTTATCTAGTGAATTGAAAAGAAACCTAGTAATAGCTTAAACCTTAACACCTCGAGCAAGCCAGCAGCCAGCGCTCACCCCTCCATAGTTCATTTGACCTCTTTGTAACGATGGGATACATGCAGTTATCTCCTGGTCTCCATAGTAACAATTGGAATACATGCAGTGGTTTCCTGGTCTCCGCAATAACAATTGCCATACACGATTGAAGATGTAGAGTAGGGTTGACAAGTATCCTCACAAGTGGAATCTTATAAACCAATATAAGCTTATCTTGATGGCTTGCACTTTTGTTTAATAACTTGGAAAGCTCCAATTTTGTCCCTTTCAACATCATGTTAACTTGGCGAATATAATATACTAAGAACCTATGTTGTTACAACTGAATTTGTACTTTTTACTGAAATTGTTTTGAATAGTAATCAACATCTAGGTGTTATCCCTCTAATTTAGGTATAGAAGTTAGTGTTTACTTATTTTTACAGTGTCTACAATTTTTTGTTATGTTATATATATTTCATGCACAAATCGGCAGGGGCATAGCCACTTGTGGCACTTGTTCAATATATTAAATATCTCTTTAATAAAGAAATCCCAATATTATTATCCTTTGTCCTATTATAAAACTTCATTATTCTCATTAAAATATTTTTGCATCTAACTATTCTTCTATCCTATTATAAAACTTTATTATTCTCATTAATATATTTTTTCACGTAAATCTCAATGAATGCTTTTATTACTTTATTAAATTTTATTTTAAAATCTCATTAATATCATTTTGAATATATCTCATCATCTTATTTAAATGCTCTTTAATACTTTATCACCCATTGTCAATGGTTATTCCCAATTCTTTATTCATACCTATACACCATCGTCTTCCCTCTCTTCAATGATTACTTACCAATATCCTTCTATAAATACAAACATCAGCACTCTTTTCCAACATATTAGTTGCATTTGTCCCTAATGATGGGTGGAGTGTTCACTAGAAACGTTGGATGTTTCAAAACCTCCTACATAGTTTTTATCCATAAAATTTCTAGCATACCTTATAGTGGTTAGACCATTCCCGGAGGAACTTTCTCTAATACCAATTGTTGTACTTATGCTTATAATGAGATGGGGGGGTGAATCCGTATAAGATTCTTTTTACTTTAAATGAGCATTCATCAATCATTCATTAAGTTTAAAATAGTAAATGCATGTAAACTCAGGTCACATTACACAAAGTTTAATTTGGAAACCCTTGTGGGAGAAAACCACAAAAACTTTTCTTTATAAATGTTTGTAAGCATCAACCTACTATTACAGATCTTGTAGGCACCAACCTACTAGAGACACCAATCTCTTCAATTGAGAACCAACTCAACAAGATATTATGTAGGCACCAACCTACTAGAGACATTGATCTCTTCATCTGAGCACCAACTCAACAAGATATTGTGTAGGAATCAACCTAGTGGAGACACCAATCTCCTCAACTGAGAACCAACTTAGTAAGACCTGTATATCTACCAAGCTAAGATCTTCATACACATAATACTTCTAACTTCATCTGCATGTTTCATACTTCAAACACTAGTCATATTTCACTTTCATGCCCTAGGTAACCTCATAGCATCATTCCCATAATATAATTCTAGATTGTAGCAACACAACCTCAAAACAACGCACTTTGTAGCATCATAGACCTTAGTCCTTCATAGTGCACCCTTAAAACTCCAAGAAAACTCATCTTTCTCACCTTTAGATCCTGAGAATAATACCCAACTCCTCTTGTGCAACTTTGATCTCTTCTACACACTTGTGCTTGCTCTTCTTCCTTGGATGCTCTTCTAATATGCACATCTATCCTATATTTATAGTGTTTCTGCGTTCACTTATGGGACCGACTTGTAAAATTGGTTGGGTCAACATGTACTTTCTAGTTGGGTTGACCTGATAGAATATTTTGTATGTCCTCATTCCTATGGAGCTAGAGGGAGTGCCATATACCATTAGAAAGGTATCAAAATAAGTTTTTCAACCATATATCCTATGCTCCCATTTGATCTAGGTCTTCAAAGTAAACATTCCTTCAAAGATAGTGTATCCAAACTGAGCATCAAAAATCCAAAAACAGTATTTCCAACAATCTTCGTCTTGCAATATTTATCTTGGACATTTGTAGTCTCCACCTATCTTTGACATCAATGACAATAATATTTCCAACAATCCATCGAGTCCTCCTTGTTTCCCTACTAATGATTTGTTATGCATTTTCCATACTTACAAGTTTCCCTAAAAGTAACTTCTTGTGCATCGACCATCTTTATTCTTTTATCAATGCAATGAGGATTTTAAATTTCCTATTCATAAACCTTAATTATGTTTTTCTTCATACAATCATGTCATGGAACTTCATGAGCAAGTAATACACCAAATAACCTTTATTTATGTTTTTAATATCTTTTAATTCAATCGTTTGCATTTTATCTACGATATTTTTTGTTTTCTTGTCAAAACTTATGCGATGTGTTGGATTTATTGTTGGCACTCAGGAGTGTTGTGTTGCATCGATGGTAACTCTATACACCAATACAAAATTAAAGCATCGATGCACCAATAAAATAATAGAACACTTAGGCATTATTATAAAATCATCATTTATCTTTTTACAAAAGCTCATATTACATTAACAATTTAATAGTTGAATGGTATTCTATTCTACCGAGTTTATTTTATCTATCAACCTACATATAATCTGTAAAAAGAGGTATGGTTATGGTAGTCACATAGAGGGAGAGAGATAACATCCTACTCCTTTTGACTAACTAGACATGTTCTCTCCTTTGTGGCATTGCCATCCCCAAATATGTTGAGGAGGCAGTATAGTTAAAGCTGAAATTCAAATTGCTACAACAAATTTTTTGACAATGAGATCAAGGTTGTCAAGAATTATGGCGAGTAATTGGTTTAGCCCGTTATTTGGTTAAATGAAAAAAGTGGGGAGACATCAACACTTTGCTTTGAATGACTAAATTGCATACTCTAAACTCTACCTCCTTTATAGAAGTAGACTCCTCACTTAACCTTTTTTATAATTTCATATTTGTACTCTATTGGATTTGAGCCCAAGACCCTTATACATAGAATTGTACTAGGAACTTGAATCTAAAACTTGCTTCTTGTAATATCAATATGGATCTTACTAATTAAACCCCAAAAGACTCATTATTGAAATTGAAGATCTGATTTTTTACTCATATAAGTCACAACTCTATAACCTTGACCCTAATGCCATGATGTTGCATACCCAACCCCCTCTATAACTCTATCAAGGAGATGAGGCACATAATACTTGGAATGTCGTCCCAAGAATATATTTCATATGTAGAAATAATTTACTAGTTGAAGTAAACACAATTCTACATGAATCTAGTTATAGTGTGTGGTAAGCATGTAGTTATTTTATCAAAGTTCAACAAATAAACAGTAGAATAGTTCATGGTAGAATGTAGTAAAACTTCAAAGATATAAGAGAGAATCCACCATAAATCTTCAAAAATAAACCCTAAACACCAAAGATACCAAAGCAATCACCATGAACAACACCAAGAATATAGAGAGAAGAACCCTTAAAGTAGGGTAACACCATAAAATACACCTTATGGAAGGAATCACTTCACAAGCCATGCTTGCTACAAGACAATACAATTCAACATACGTCCAATACAATGATACTCATGTATTTATCCTTTCTCATGAGTATCCCTGGGGATCTTACGCCAACTACCCCTTATTATTATATTCTTTTATTTTAATTACATAGTGGGCCTATTCTATTATTATGGCTATATTGCATTTATTATCCCCTGAATTACCTCCCTAGGTACTCTATATTATCCTCCTTAGGTACATTGCATAGAATTTATAGATGACCTAATCTATAACAATCACATCTTATGTAAGAAATTCCCATTACAATTCGATGTAAAATTTCAATCCATAAGTTCAACAAAATGAACTTAGCAATGTTTACAAACATATTGTGAAAATTTTCAAATAGAATATATTTTATATAAAAAATGTGCAAATAAAAGTAAGCAATATACATAGGAGTATTATTTGAATAAAATCTACAATGAATGGAGCGGTTATTGGGGAATGATTTTCCTGCAAACCATAAGAAATCCTACATGATTTTTATCTATGAGTTGAGGTTGTGAAATGACACTTGTCGTGGAGTGACACATACAAGCATGATCTCAAATTTTAATAGCAATAATATTGTAATGACCTATCGATGTACTTGTTTGCATGGGAGAAAATAATAGTTCAAGCAAACATATAAGTAGTATTGTGGAAACCAATTAGAAATTTGTTATCCTATGTGTTGGAAGAAGGTTTCCTTTCCATACTTCTCACAAGTCAAAGGCCCATAATTTGCCAATCTACTTGCTAGAATGGTACACTAGAATGGTACACTGTAAACACCAATTATTTTACCAACATTCTCCCTTTATCTGTCCCTCCTTAATTGCAAGCAAACAGAAATAATATTCGATGGATACATAGATTATAATTCGCCCTCTTTTAGTTGGGAATAATGCTCACAACAACCTTGTGTCGACAACTATTCACATAATATCTACTATGTGTCTTACATCTTCACAAAAATAGTCAAACAACATGAAAGGAATGCATTCACGATAAAGGGAGTACAATGGTCTCTCTTAGGTTTCATCTAATGTGTAAGTATGAAAATCATAACAAAAGAAAGAACAAGCTTGCAATGCCAAACATTACATTTTGTATACGATTTGCATGGACAACTTGGGTGGTGACTTACATATATGTTTAATTCATTAGGAATAAGTTATGCCACCCCCACACATTTTCTCTAACTCCATCTCATGTCAATTCATATCTCCTCTATGGTTTCCCTTGGCCATTACATGCCTTGTTTTGGTTTCAATTTATAAAACATGCACATCACTATCACACTTACACACGTGCCTTTTTCTCTATTTACATATTCAATAGTGAGATTTAAAACTTAGACTTGCATTNAATATATATATATATATATATATATATATATATATATATATATATATATGACATTGTTGACTTGACACTGAGGATAAATTACACACATACATTCCATATTTAGGTGATCCACCTTTTCGACACAATTACAAATATTATAAAGAAATGCCCTATGTATAAAATAAGGAGGTTGAACAAAATATTACAAATCTCCTTCATATTTATATGTTTAATCTCGTTTGGAATAGGACGACAATGGAACTCATTTTCCTAACATATGTACAATAAGAAATTGAATGTTGATTATCAGTCATAAAATCTTAACATGCTAAATAAATATAAAATTTAAAATTTAAACAAGGAAAATAGTTGCAAAGCAGCTAGTCCCTATTTCATTGATTAGAATGTGAAATGAAGTTTTTGTGAAGCAAAGAACGTTATATTAATCATTAAAGTTTGCAGCTTTTAAAGTAGAACATGAAACAAAATTTACCGAGAACTGAGTTTGACAAATGCTAGCATGGATATGCTTCAATAGTTCTGTGCATTTATTTTCTTACCTGACTACGTTGTAATAAATGAAGACTTCATAATCATGGAGATGAAAATAAAAGCATAAAGCAAGTTTTAATAAATATATGGCATTAATGAAAGAACACCAATGCTACAATTCCGTCGAGACTTTCAAAAACCTCTCTTTTCTCACGATTGACTTGAGATCGACAACATCAAGCCACTTAAATCCATGTTGTGATTTAATCAAGTGAGGCTATCGTAAATTATTTGATCAAGAATTTAAAATTTATAAACATCTTAAAGTTTTACAATGCGTAAGATAATGGCCTTATTCTGAATAACAAAAATATATCTACGTTACTTTTATATATATATATAAATATAAAGGTGATAGCATTTATGTGAACGTATATACTATTAAATACGTATGTAATGCCTCGTAATAACAGATTTAGTTTGAAAGTTAAAAGCGTACAAAGAGATTTGTGGATGGTATATTTAGGCACCATTGATGTCCCTCATTATTATAAGAGGAGTTATTAAAGACAATTAAAAGAAAAATTATTGGAATAATCGATTTTATAAGTTGAAAATTCGGTTGAAGTCTTTATTTGTTTTTAAATAACTTTGAGACCATTAACTTAACGATGACACGTTTTCGTCTTGATGCCTTTAATTGTTATATTTAGAAAAAACGATATTAAGTAATAATCATATTATACATCAATGGACGATGTATGTATAGATATATATTATCATAAACGTTATACAACTACATACTTATTGTTGGTCATAGTTGATGGTTCAACGTCTTCATTTATAGGTTATCTGTCTTTCCCTATATTGCACATAAAATATAACGTTTAATTGTTGATATTTGAAATTCAAGTTTCTGAGTATTGAAAAGAGTATATGTCACGTTAAAGATGAAAGTTACAACTACAAACAATTAGTCAGATGAAATCATAAAATGATACTTCCTTCGATTAGTTAAGTATGGAACTTGAGTAGGATTATGGTTGTAGCTTCCTAAACTTGATTTACGATCATAGGTTTATATGATAATATTTTTATATGAAATAATGAATTGAATCTTCATTAGAATTGTTCAAGGAACATAAGTAGGATTATGGATTTGGTATAGTAATCTTCACTTAGTTGAGTATGGGAAAAAATGTAATTAAATAATATAAGGAATTTTTAATTTGTGATTGGATATATTTAAGCTTTTGCATAGAATAGGATATTATGCAAATCTTTATTTGTATTTTATAAATTATAGAAAGAAAGCTATTTATATTTTATAAATGATAGAAAGAAAGCTATTGCACTTAATATTATATTTAAGTAATTATGAATAATCTTGTTAATAGACATGTTTAAGCATGAAATCCCCTTGCTTAATTTAAATATAATGTTTCATATTTGTAAGGAGACAAACCTAGACACATACAAAATTCCATAGATAAATAGGTATAAGCAAATAAAAGTTTAAGGGATGAAAGGGAGCAATGAAACAATAATTTCCAAACATTTAACGTTGTTTTGTGATAAAGGTAGTGGTGGTGCTTGTATTCAATGGCAAACAATCGCTGTGATTTTACCCGAAAGACTATGCCTCTAGAAGATGCAATAGATTCGTTGTTGTGGCCAGTTTTGATGGATTAACATGAATTGCAAAGCATGAGTTGTTGTGCTACTGCAAAAATTATATATTTAAATTTTGTTTTGGTAGTTGTATTTGGCTCAACATTATAAAGTAGAAAGTGGAAATTAATTATGTGTTGCTCTCAATATTATGAAAATGCTCTAATGCAGAATCAACTTTCCCATCTGATAGCCAGAAAACACAATCGATTTACATTCATAGCTAGAGGTTTCCATAAAAAAAAAAATCCAAAAAAATAAGAAATTACAAACTATCAAATAAAATTATATGCTTCATATAAATTAGATCCTTCATTCCAATGTTTAAGAGAGATTCTCCACCATTGGCTACCTACCCGATCAACAGAAACAACCAATTCAAACCTCAAGAGAGAAACATATCCACCTTCTCCATGATAAAGTAACCACTCGTGCGATGAATTCCAATAACTCGATGGAAAATAAAAAGAAGGAGAAACATATTATCATAAAATATTTAAATTTTCTATTTCAATAATATTATAATTATAAAGTTGTCATTCGTACAACTGGATATAGTATGTAATGACAACATATAGTTTGTTTTACATTTAATATGGAAAATCATCTTTGATAATCTATAAGGAATAAGTTGTTAATGGAAATAGCAAAAATACAATCATGTGCTGCAAATATTGTTATTTTTTTTTCCATTTTTTCCATTGTTATGCAAATTGTCAAATTGAAGAAATAGCATTAATTTATATTATTACTTTAAATATGTAGCACTTATATATGCTTCTAATAAATAATTTTATTTTTTTACAATTGTGTACAATATTATTTTTATGAATAAAAGAGGTATTGGATTTAGCTAAACAACACATAACACATATTAACTTAGAATTAACTTTTCAAAGCTAAAAAGCAAAAGTATGAATCATATTCATGTAAACTCAACAAATAAAAAACTTCTTAAAATATAGAGAGAGCAAACTCACAAACTCGTGAAACTGCTCAATTCCCTACCTATTCCAAAAATTTGGTCAAACTCATTGAATTTGCACACTCTAAGTGTTTCGAGGCCGAAATAAGTAGGCCCATAGAGTAATTATTAAATTGACATTTAAACCAGGCATCAAAATTTGAATAGAATATGTTTGTTAAAGAAGCAAGTTTTTATCTTGTAGTTTTGATAACCACATGGGGCTTTCATATTGATAGTATTGTGTTTGTGTTCATGCTCACATACATAGACGTTCAAATTATTGAAACAGTTTGCTTTATTAACAGTGTTTTCCCAAAATCCTAGCTAATTATTACGTCTGACTTTCAAATTATCGAAATGATCGATTTGACTATTTCGATGAGCAAATTGCCTTCTTTTGAGATACATTTTTTTATTTGATTTACAAGTGGAACGAGTTAATAATTGCATGCAGCCCAAACTATTTAGAAACTCCATTTGGCAGAAAACGTATCAGGTATGTTTGTTTGAAGAAACAAAGCAAACATGCAATGTCGTGGGATCGAAATCGCTCTGATAAACCTCCAACAATGAAACCCCGCGATATAGACTATGTCATTGAAGGAACTTTGTACCCACATACCTTGGTATTTCTTGTCTTCTGTAAATTTTCCTTCAGATGTAGCTTACCTTGTTTGTGAAACATTTTCTTAACACAGCTTCGTCATTTTCTCTATGAACTTGGGTTGTCGTGGTTTCTCTTCATTTTTTACAGCTCCAACACTGTATTTGACACCAGTCTCCACACATCCTCTGTGATATGCATCTTTAAATCCTCAATACAATCCAATGACACTCACACACCATCGAACACCTTAAATGTATATCTGGTATTTCATTCGATGCCTATCTTTCACTGATGCAGAGAACACTTTAGATGGAAAATAATATTTGAACTGTTTATATTATTAAATTGTTAATAAAATATATAGATACTTAGTTTATACCTGGAGCTAAGCATATGTTTTTAATTTTGATGTATATGCAAGTAAACAAAGTGTTGGTTTTCCGATATCTAAGAGCTCGGTAATAAATTTGTAAAAGGCTTGCAGGCAATTTTTTGGCGTACCATGGTTATTTCTTAGGTTGCCTCTCCTTCATTATTATTAATTAGATACCGAAATAATCTATGAAGATGATGCTATGTCATAGGGTTCATCTTCTCTCTCTATTTGCAGAAATTATTCTCGATCTGCATCCAACGCCTGAGCTAAATCGTGACATGTGTGCTACCATTTGATTTGACTCCCTAAGTTGTGCCCTTCTCGATCCATAGTTGATTTGAACTAACACCAGCGATTGCAAGGGTTGAGAAAGAATCGAGTGCCTCAACCACCACCAAGGGATGTAAACCGTTCCTGGTATGTTAAAAAAAAATTATATATTGTTCTTTATCATCCTAAAGCAGGAGCAATTTGCGATCTTGATGTTATTTTTTATGCAGATGATTCCAGGCTAAATTTAACATGTTATTAATTTCATCAAGCAGTACAGTTTGTTCCGCAAACTATTGAGTACTTGCAAGGAGATCGTCATGTTCGTGTGTAGCTAAGTGTCGCGCCTCTGTGTTATTAGTAGAAATGGGCATGGTGGATGAAGTTGCTCAGAGCTTGTATAGTCTTCTTCATGATTATCGTTTAGCTTGTACAATCTTCTTCATGATCATCGTGAACACAGTTTTGTATTATCAGAGAACATCTATTAGCTAGTTGTTGCACGTGTGGAGCATGCAGCCTGCCAAGTGGACTGCCTTTCCTTCCAGTGACATGCCATCGACTACAGCAAGGTGAGGCCATCGACTGCAACCTCGACTGCAGCAAGTGTCGGAGTGAGTCATTCAAAATTTTGGTTTTGTTAATTCCTTTTTTAATCCTGACAATTCCAAAAAACAAATACCATACGCTAGGCCAATTATGTCATATCAGCGAGCTAGCAACCAATCAAAAATTCGATGTATAATATTTAATAAATACAAAAATAAATTTATTTTAAAAAGTAATTCATGATAATAAGAAATTTGCTAGGAAATACGAATTACAGTGCATAATATGAGATTGTTTCTACAAAATGCACCAAGAAATGTCACAAAAAGCACCACTTAATAGGCGGTCAACAATAGTTGATCGTTGCGCGAAAGATAAAGTCCCTCGTCATAGGTAGGGACTAATAAAACAGAGATCATAGGTTATTGAAAACTTACATAAACCATGTAGAAACAATCCTCCCATTTTTTTCTTATTATGTGTGTGCACTTGTATTTCTCCATATGTGTTGTTATTATCATTGTCTGAAAGAACTCCTCTCTATAGATTTTAACTTTGTACAATAAATTACTGCAAATAGATTCTTAATAAAATAAAAAAAGATACAATGGCGCACACACATTACATAGAGATTTTACCCTAGAAACCCAAATCGGAAAAACCAACAACCTACTTAGAGTCGCACCTCTAATATTTTTATTCATCATCATATTCATTATTTACAATACAATACATATAGAATCCCGCGACATCCAAAACCCCTAATCCATTGACCCATATTAGTCAACAACCCCAATTCCTTAACCAAAATTAGAAAACCACCAGTGAAAATTGTGTGCTGAAAAACCGCTAAAAACGGACACAAAAAACGCCAAAAAAATAATTTGAGGATAACGCCCATGAACCCCAGGTAGGGGGGATGTGCCCCCCATGCGACCAGTGCAATACAGACACTGAGTTTGGTTGTGCAAAGAATATAACATACCCAACATTCTCCCACTTGATGTTTTCTTTGCATACAGGGGGTTATATGGTTAGATAGTCAAAAATCCAGAGCAACAACGCCCATAGATCCTCTACACCAAGAGAAATTCTCTATGCTCACATATTTTGTTAATGAATCTACAACATTCTTAAAAGTTTCCACCTTCTTTTCTTCAACCATGTCTCTCACAAAGTGATATTGAACATCAATATGCTTTATCTTTGAATGATAAGACTGGTTCTTTGCCAGGAACTGATTGTCACAATCGATCCTTACAACTTTGTTGTACCAACCCAATACTTGAACACAATATATGTAACCATACTGCTTCCTTGCTTGCATGAGTGGTTTTCATGTATTCAGCTTCTATAGTTAAGAGTGCCACTACAGAATGTACTTTACTCATCTAATTGATTGGTCCTCCAAACATGTTAAACACATACCCACTTGTGGATTTTTTGCGATGCAAATCTCCAACTTATTTTGCATCAAAAAACCCATGTATGTTCAGTACTCTATACAATATTGGTCTTCCTTGGTAGCACAATCCATAACTAGTAGTGCAACGCAAATACCTAAAAACCCTCTTTATCGTTGTCCAATGCTCCTTCCTTGGTTTTGACATATACTTGCTCAAAACTCCCACTGCATGTGCAATGTCCAATCTAGTATAGACCATTGCATACATCAAACTTCCAATCTCACTAGCATATAGAACATGGGACATGTTCTTTTCCTCTTCCTGTGTCTTTGAACACGAATTCGCATTTAACTTTACACCTATAGGAATAGGAACCCTGACCAGTTTACATTCATGCATATTAAACCTTTGTAATATTGTCTCAACATATTTCCTTTGATTTAACCAAAGTTTCATGCTTTCCCAATCTCTTTTAATTTCCATGCCCAAAATTAAATTTGCAGAACCAAGATCCTTCATGTTAAATTTAGAGGACAACTGAGTTTTCACTTCTTGGATAATCTCTTTATCATTTCCTATCAACAACATATAATCCACATACAAGACCAAATAAATAAGATGATCACTGATTAATTTGGAATACACACAGTGATCTGTTTTTCTCCTTGTGAAACCAAGTCCCAACATATAAGTATCAATTTTTTGATACCACATCCTTGGTGATTGCTTTAAACCATATAGGGACTTTTTCAAACTGCATACCAACTCTTTCTTTCCCTTCACAACAAATATTTACGGATGCTTCATGTAGATTTATTTTTCCAGATCCCAATGTAGGAATGTTTTCTTCACATCAATCCATTCTACTTCAAAATAAAATGCAATAGCAACGAAGAAAAGAAATATCATAGAAGTTAGCTTGGCAAATGGAGAAAAAATTTCACCAAGGCCAATTCCCTCTACCTGGGAATAACCTTTTTCTACTAATCGAGCTTTGTATTTCTCACTTTACCTTAAGCATTCAACTTCTTCTTAAACACCCATTTTCTTCCAATGAGATTTCTTCCAATAGGAAACTCCACTAGATCCCAAGCCTCGTTCTTGTCCAAGGATACCATTTCTTTAACCATGGCCTTTTTCCAGAGTTTTCCATCCTCTGAATCCCCTACCTCCCTAACAATTCTAGGATCATCATCAATAATAGACAAAGCAAAATTTTAACGGAAATCAGGTGGAGTATTCCTTTTTGGTTGCCTTATTTCCTGAACCGATCTCGTCAATATTGGATTATGAGGAACTTTTTCTTCAATTTCTTGTTCTTCTATAGAGTGTGATTCATTATCCTTCAACTCAAACTCTATTTTCTCTGGTTCTTCTTCCCTTGGTAGAACTTCTTGTTTGACAACATCTTTTATTTCTCTAAATACCACATCTCGGCTATACACTACCTTCTTAGTTTCTAGGTTCCAAAGCTTATAACCTTTCAGACCATCTTTATGCCCAATAAGATAGA
>ML777961.1:13720-30964 GCA_009831015.1 Picea engelmannii
GAGCCTATGGATCAAGAGAATATGACCCAACTATGTAATTAAATCGACCAGAGTGTAGGGGAAGTCGACCAAAGGAAAGTAATAAACTAACAACTCTTAAAAGTTAAAACCAATTTAGCAACTCCCACTTTCTTCGCAACCGCTCCAAAATGGGAGCCATTGATTTACCATCTCGCAAATCCCCAATGATGGAAGATAGGGAGTTGTTGGGATAGGTATTGGCCATCAAAATGTTGGAATATGAAGGCAAACTTCCACACTACAGAGCTAACTGAGCTCTAAGCTTAATAACTAACACAACAACTATTAAAATCCTCAGAGTAGTCATTAAAATGCAGAACTAACAGATGAGTACATAGAGCATAATCTCATAGAAATCTAAGAGAAAATAAAGACACATTGGACACCATATTTACCCTGGAAAGCCAGCGTCGAATGGGGCTCACTTTCTTCATTTTGGAAATCTTTGGTTACATTGCTTTCTTGGCTCTACGCCTCTTTCTCTCTTGGCCAAAAGGACCCAATGAGAATGAGAGTGAAGGAGGAAATAGGGAGAGGTAGGGGGTAAGGGGAAGGCCAACAGCCATGACCCTTCATTTCCCCTTCCTCAGCCTTCTCTCCTATATTTTTTTTATCCTTTCATTAATCCATTTTTCCTTCTCACTTTCATTTTTGTCTTATTCAACATTTACATTGCATTGATTTACATAGTTTGCTAACCTTCACAAATTGCCAAGTTAGTCTTGCAGGGACTAAGTCTTACACCCATTCGTTGGTTCAGATTCATTTTGGATCAGAGAAAACCAAACATTTGTATTTGTGGATTGCTCATGAAAGGAATAGAAGGACATGTGCACATCGGTAAACTTCTTCAATTGAGAGAAACATCCATACATTAATGCATTTTAAAGTCAAAACCCAACCAACCCGATATAGGTAATACATTTTAACAAGCAATTTCAAAATAAGTTTAAATAACCATAGCCTCTAGTAAATATCAATAGAAAAGTACAAAACAAAAGGTCACAAAGAGAGAAGACTTACGGGTTGTTTTTCCACTTCCTGTCTCGCCAACCACTACAAGTGTGTCATACTTCCTTACTTCTTCCACCAGTCTTTTCTCAGCTGAAAAATAATATATCATTATCAACCGATTATGAAACCATTCAATGGTTACCATTGAAATCTCATGAAAATTTCTATAGAGAGAAATAAATTTATAATCTTTAAAATCCACCATATGATCCTTCACTTATTTCCAAATATTTCTTTAAAATATTAGAATAGTAATGCAAGTAAAAGATGTTGTAAACATAGACATTATTTGTCTTACACAATAAAGAAAGCTACTGGCCATTGATTTTTTAACTAATCCTAGTAGACAATTGAATGTCTTACCTATTATCAAAGACAGAATTAGTTTTTGGTTGTGTTGCCAAAGGGGAGAAAAACTTAACAAGCCAAAGATAGCATGATTTTGGCTCAAGGATAACGTATCAGCAAAATATTGTAATAGTAGGGTACAAACTGCAATCCCTTACAGCAATAGTTACTGCCAACCACAATATATACTTAATCCGACATTGCCTCTAACTTCTTTTTTAATTCAACTATTGAGGTAATACAATTTACAACTAAAAGGTCCCCCTTCAACACAACTAAAGTCTTCTTTCGAATCTGAAGGGATAATAATTAACAAGCTAACCTAATCAATAACTGGTGACAAAGGACAATTATACATTTAAAATAGACATCCTTTGAAGAAAGGAACATTTAGATGACACTTGATATTCCATTGCAATATAAATATATAAAGTTATAAAGTTATAAACATCATTAGCTTAAGCTGTCACTAAGTTGTATTTTGTCTTTTAGTCTATTTTGTCATGTTATACTTTGGCATTGTAGTAAGAGCACGAAAAGTTATAATTTGTTCGAATGTTGTAATCACTTTATGAGTTGATAAAAGGGGTCATAAATTTTAGTTAGGAAGAAATCATTAAGAAGACTTGATTAATGGGGAACAGATAAACTCTTCCCTAACCCTTCTGTATGTACGACTTCAATCTGAGGGCATTATTTTTCAAGTAGAGCACAAGTGGAGGCATCCTTGTGTAGAAAAGATAAGATAATATTATTAATGTGCAGAAATGACCAAAAGAGTAGATCGATGGGACTCAAAAAGTACATCAGTAGTGATAAGCAGTGGGAGTGCAAAAGCAACTCCTATTGCTAGAAGCTAAAAGCTAAAGGGTAAGGAAAAAAGAAACATAATAGCAACAATAAAAGCAAACGGAAGGGACTATATCCATCAATACAAAGTGGGAGTGGCATCCTTGTGTACTGTGCTTCATAACTCCATTCTATTGATCAGTTGTACATATATAAATGGACTGCTGTGTTTTATGAATATGATGAATTATCTGTGTTCTTATGAATATTAAGCAACAATAAAAGCAAAAGTAAGGGACTATATCCATCAATACAAAGTGAGAATGGCATCCTTGTGTACTGTGCTTCATAACTCCACTCTATTGATCAGTTGTACATATATAAATGGACTGCTGTGTTTTATGAATATAATGAATTATCTATGTTCTTATGAATATTAATATTTCTACTCTTCTATACATTTAAGTGATCTGCACACAAACTTTTCATTTACTCTGCTTCATTGTCATTACTCTAAACTCAACAAACAGGGGAAATTCTCATTCAATAATATACAGATCGCATAAGGAAAAATAATCATCTTTGGCCCATGAGGAAATATCAAAGAGTAAAAAGGACAAGCAAGATAAGATAAGATAATTTTATTAATGTCCAACAAATGACCACAAAAGTAAGTCAATGGAACTAAAAAGGGTACATCCAATGTGAATACAATGTCAGAGTGCAAAAGCAACTCAAAGAAGAATGCTGAAAGCAGAAAATATAGAGAACTGATTGTCCAGCTAAAGGCTAAGATATAAAAGAAGGTGCAAGTAAAATAAAGTCCTATGCAAAACAGAGAGGATGTCAAGGTCCGCTGGAGATGGCTACAGAGGATGACTGAGGGGACTGTAGTCTGTGATACAGGGTCCTCATTAGAGTCGTCAATAATTGTGAAGAGGCCAAAGCACAGGTGAATGATGTCCTCCAGGGAGTGGCCGAGGCTGAAAGGGCATTTGTTATGAACATAACCACATGGTGATGGATTTATATTGATTGTGCAAATAAATTTACCTCCATAAAAGCAAGTGTGTCTAGCACCTATGATACAAGATCCATAATAAAGTGTTCGGTCTAACACATTTCATATTAAAACATCAATGCAAGTCCTAGTTAATTAATTATGACATATAATTAGAATCTTAAATAAAATCAATAACAATGGCCTTCCACAATGTTATTTTCAGAATCCAAACAGCTATAATTATTTTTGGCATATATTTTGTTAGGAAGAGCAACTAACCAGAAGCAATGGGTAAAGAGTGCCTTTGTTCCAAGATCCTTTGCTTCCTGTGCATACATCAAAACTTCAAATATCACAACTGATATAATATGCTATAAGCTTAAATTCATCACAATAAATGTGATAAAAGATAGCGTGCAACCATCTACTTTATGAATGATGCTTGATAATGAAAGAGAAGGCATCCGGTACTAGAAAATAGAAAGAACTAATAAATAAATAAAAAGGATTAATGTCATCATCCGATTAACGACTACAAGCAAGACAAATATTTTTGATTTGCCAATGAAGGGTTCATTGTATAGTGTACTTGCTAAGGCTGATGTACCACATGTACAACCACTTATACATTAACATTCAAACCAGGAAAAAGAATAGGTCAGAGTCCAGATGCTGCCCTAAGCTAAGAGATTGATTCGACTTGAAGAAGTTGTTAGGAACTTGAGCCTAAGTAGAAAATAAGTGTAACTTGAGCTAAGTAGCAAATAAGTGTATCTGGATAAATTGAAGATGACGCTCCAGATGTGAGACACAATATGGTAATAGAAATTTCAAATGAAATAAAATAACAATATCTAGGAAAAGGCTCAACACCATAAAGTGTGGACTCATCTCGATGTGTATATTGCAATTAGCTCAACCATGGAGATCGGAAAGAAAATCAATCTCATAAAGCCTATGTTCATCCCACTATGCCTGTTGAAACTGAAATTAATCATAGACCTCCAAAAAGAGCTCAGCCTCATAAAGCCTAATTTTATTTTATCTCAGAAGGTGCAATGCATACCTTTTGATGCATAACTTAAAAGTTGAGAAGGATTTTACCAAGAGAAGAATGACTAAGATATTAAAGCCCAAGCCACACCCTTAGAAAAGAAATAGAGACATAAAAGCATTCTTAATTATTTGTGTCGTAGTCAGCAATTTCATGTTCCAAGTACTAGAGATTGGAACATGTGGGTGAGCGCCAGCTTAAAATGTTGATAACACTTACAAGTGTCATATATGATCATAAGAGAATATATGGACGCATTTGTGGCAATGTGGCATCTTATGGACAAAATATGTCATATGTAGGTGTAAACAATATCTCATAAGGAATATGCCATGAACAATTGGCATAGATGAATTTATAGGTGGCATTCGAATGAGGACCCTCCATGTACTACAAATATGTATGATTTGAAATGTCAGCATATCCCCCATTTATGAGATTCGAGAACTCTATGTTTGGAAAATAGATTATCATCTGAGCTTTATTGAATGTATGTTATTCTAGGCTAATTCTTTTCACATAAAAAAGTCCAAAGCTAAATCATGCAAACTCTATCTCTTAGCTAACATATGGCACTAAAAGGAAAGATCCACATTGTTGGAATGATGGTAATTTTCACATGTATCATTTATGGCTAAGCACCCTCATTGATTGTATCACTAGGTTATGGCTTAAGAGCCGACATACTCAACATTATTTCACATTATTTAGATGATTAAGGTCAGCCTAAGCATTTGTTGTTAGCCTTTGGGATTACTCTGAAAGTGTTTTCACCTAGTTAGGAGAGCACTATGTCTCCTAGTCCCTTTGTGATGCTTGATGGACATATCGAAGGCTCAGTGTGAATGGATGATTATTCTTGGATATAGTGCTAGCATAGTGCACTTACCTAGGAGGTTGTTATCCTATGTGGCATGATGACTAACCCATTGGGTGCACACAATGGGGGAATCGGTTGCCTAATTAGGAGGGGTACCTACCTAGAAGGATGAGCACTAGGAACTTGGATGAGGGTATGTAGCCCTAAGAGCATGGGACCATATGACATACACCTTGGAGGTTGGATACTTGACTTGAGGATTCTTGGGTTAGGAGAGTTATTTAACTAGGAGTATGAGCACAAGGCACTTGGAGGACAACACTTAGTCCTAAGAGCATGGGACCATGTGACATAAAACTTGGAGGTTGGATATTTGACTTCAAGACACTTGGGTTGAGAAGCATACTTCATGGAGGTTGGTCATGGATTCGAACAAATATGTTGAGGGTAAGCATTGGAGCAAGTAACTACCTTGGCACACGTGTTGACGAGAACTAAGCACAAGAGGACATGTGGCATACAACTAGAGGAGGAGCACCTTGCGTGAGGACACTTGGAGAACAAACCACCATGTAAAAAGGAGTGTTGGGCTAACAACTTGTTGGATAGCACACCATCTTGGAGGAGGGGAGTTGGGCCCAAAGAGGATAATGCTTGGAGGGTGCACCAACTTGGGGTTGGGAAAAACCCTAGTGTGACACTTGTCATCCTTGTATTGTAGAGCACTCCATGTGGGGTTGCCTTGTTGACTTAGGTCTAGGGTTACTTGTGTGGATCTAGTCCATGTTTTATGTCGACCTACATCAACTATTCTCTATAAAGGGAGGAGAGAGCCTTTGTCATTACTCAATATTTGATGTACTCATTATTTTATCTTTGTAATTGTCTTGGAGAGGTCTTATAGCGAGCAAGAGCTAGGGTTTGTGACGTAAATCCTAGAGGAGGCATGAAGAAGAATGCTAGCACTAGCGATGAGCTTGGGTCTTAGCACTTGTACGATGCAAGAGAAGAAGACCTAGGGTTTGTGTGATGTAACACAAGAGTAAGAACATGAATACATAGAGTAGAAGAGTCTTAGAGCTTGGTGTGTTGCTTATCTTGAAGAAGACTTGGAGCTTATGTTGATGTACTCTTGTATTCCATTGTAAGATTCTCTAGAGGTTTTGGTGCTTGTCTAATGCAATAGAAGAAGACCTAGGGTTAGTGGGATGTCTTACCACCCCAAACTGCACTCAAAGTGATAAAGCCTTGAAACACAGTGGCAACCCTAGGGAAACTCGTGAGGGTTGTCCCATGTCACCACAACAACACCGCCTCTCTCTTTAGGTTGGCTCTCCTTCGGCACAAGGGGGAATCCCTGAGTAAAATAATCAATATATTCTTTTGATTAAATGGGATGGTGGACCAAGACAAGTGCTTTTCCAATGGGCAATGGAGTCAAAGTTAACATTCAAGATGGGAGAAGGTATAGTAGGGTTGTTACAAACATGCTCAAACAAACCCAAAGGAACTACTTCAAATTTCAGAAAAATATAGGAAGGCCCTTCCAAAGGTGCTCCTCGCAATGAGTACAAAATATGAATAGCAAGGATGTGTTTAACATGAGCAGGAAAAACAGCAGCAGCCTCTCAATGAAATGACAGCAACATATTCTTTATTAATTAAGAATAAATCAAAAAAAGATAAAGCGGGTTTTACCTCAACCTTCACCTTTATTTGGGAACACAACTGCCCTTCGTATAAAGCCCCTTACAGCAGATTTAGACCAGCCATTTCCAGCAATTAAATAACCCAAGAACAAGAGGAAGATGGAGAACTTCACAAACAAAAAAAACCTTAACTTCATCCTCCCACAGATCTTCAACTAGGCTTGGGGGGATCTCCTCACAAATCCAACCATGCTCAACAAAGGAGAGGGATTCTCTTTATATAGAGTTTTAGCTCAACCTCTCTTACAATAAAATAATAATAAATGGATTCTAGATCCACTTTCTCTCCTTTAAAAAACAATAAAATATACATCAAAAAAGCCTCTTAATGCTGGCCACTCCAAAAGAATAATAAAATATTCATGATCAAGGGTTTGAATGAATGCTTGATGCCACTTACTATGCTTCTATGCAAAATGCTCCCTTGGATTGTGCTTCTTTGACCATGTACATGGGTTCCTTATGCCACTTATCTTCATCTCCCTTGGAACAATCTTCAAGATAACCACTCATAAACCACTTTCCATAAAAATAATAATAAAGACCGTGTCAAATGAATGCTCCTCAAGATAAAGGTACCATTCCTCCTTGGAAAAACGAAGTGATGCCATGTGTCCCTTATGTAGCTAAGGCACTACCTCAAAATGTGTTCTTTGACCTCTTCAACATTTAAAATATCAATAAAATACTTTAAGAGGTGGTACGCCCTAGGAACATGTGCGATGAAAAAATTAATGTCCCTTGGATCTAGGACACCTTCCTCGGGTGGCTCCATATTTGACCAAATATAGCCAAAGAATATGGGGGACACCCTCTAAAAGTGGAGTGCTTCTCTAATTGCTCACCTTTTGACCTCTACGATGGAATCTACCAGGGCGCATCAGCCAGCCAGAAAGTGCGCAACTCTTGAGGAGGGACGTTTGGGGTTCAAGGAGACTTTCCGGATCAGATTAGAGGAAACCCTTCCGACCCATTACAAAAGAGGTCAGGGTGCACATTTCGAGACAGATATCATTGGATTCCGTCGGTGGAATCTCTAGGGCGCATTCATAGAGCCTAGGAGGTGCGCAACCCCTAGGGGATGACATCTGGAGCTTCAGGGGTCAGATCTTCAGTCCGACAGTTATCAAGAGGTGCCTAGGGACCAGGGCGCTTAGTTTGGGATAGTTTCCAGGCAAATCTGTATAGCCACCAAGGCGAGTTTTCCAGCTTTTGAAGCAGTTGTCGTGAGTTTCTGGAACTGCATTTTGGCGATCTATCTGTGCTTGTGCAGATCTATCCATATCTTTTGTTCACGGGTATTTTGTATCTATCGCATTGTATTCCAGTGACGATCCATGGGATCTAATTGATGATTATTTCTCTGCTTTCCGCATTCCAGTTGTATTTCCTGCTTTTTCCATATAATACATGCTATTGAGATTGTGTTGATTCATTACTTCGCATGCTTCATGTATATGTCTAAAACTTATTTGTATGACACACACATGCGAAAATCACCAAGCATGTTAAACAATTAATTAAAACACATCCAGAAACCCTTAGAGTATCAGATCTGAGAGTCAGAGCACTAGATCAGAAGTAGATATCCAGATCTGCCGGATTTGGGATATTTCAGACATCAAGACTATTATCACAGGATTTGTACTTGTGCAAAGCCCTCCAAAAGATCCCAAATCTTGTGTAACTATGGAAGAATCTACCATTGTCACCTAAGTAGAGACTTCCCTCATTTTAGTGATGGAAGAGATCCACCACAATGGAGGATTCCCTGGTGACCTCAAGGGATCAAATAGCAAGATTAGCCAAGCCTACAGCCCCTTATCTTGGTCACCTATTAGTTAGGTATAGGTCTAGGAGAGGAAAAGAGAGGTAATGAGGTAATTGTTGGACCTGTATGAGACATTAAACGATTTACAACATAATATAGACAATTACCAAGCTATGAGTGCAATAATGACCTCTTAGACACTAGATGATCAACAAATATAATGGTAGTTGCAACTTACAGCAGTAAAATGATTATATAACAGCAATTAGTATGTTGCAACAGCAGCAAATAAAAGTACTCAGAAATATAGCAATTCACCATGAAAATTATGCCTTCACAAGTAGAATATTATCCAATTGCTAGAAGAGTTTTCAGAGTGGTTTAAGCCACTTGTAAATGAGTGTATGCAGCAATTTAAAGAAATTTCCAGTGGCTGTAGCAAACGTTTCTAACAGCGGCAATAAGTAATAATTGTTTGCTAGAGTTAGGGTTAGGAAAGTTAGTTAAATATCTAAGAGAGAGAAAATATCAATTTTAAAAGCTACTTGCATCACAAGAACAACTCTAGACTAGTGTCATTGTCCTCTAGGGCTCATGGAGTCACAAATGCATTACCTTGAAGGTTGAACTAGGTGAAATAAGAGAGGTAAGGTCTAAACCCTAAGGTACGAACACTCTTGGGTCTTAGGTTTCAGACTTTGATGAAAAAGGTTCCTAGGGTGCAAACACTCTTGGACCCGCCATTTTTGCCTTCTTATTCCACTTAGGTCAAGGATCCAAGACTAGGGTTAAAACCCTAAAGTGAAAGCACTTTTGGGTCTTAGGCGTTTAACCCTAGCAAAGAATGCTTCACAAACTTGGACAATAAAGACTTTATGAAGGAGAGAAGCACTTATGTCTCCTTCCTAGGGTTTCAACAAGGCAGAGAAACTTGCAACAAGATAGCAATTAACACCTTTAACATTAGCAAGAGACATAAATTGCAGCAAATTACTTACTTCTTCCAAGTAGCTAGACCATTCAAATCCTAGTTGCAGAAAATAACCATCCAAGAGAGCAAAACATCCACAGGAATCCTTCTCCAAGAGTAGCGCATGAGTAAAAAGAGTCTCTACAAATTATAAAACATGCAATTAAGCCATCCTAATGCCACACATGTGATGATGTCAAGCCTCCCAAGGGTGAAGGAGGGCCTCCCAGGGCCACATGTTATCATCTCAAGGTGTAATCATAGAAAAAGTGCATGTCCTTGTCCATGGTCATGCTAATTCGTCAACGGTACCCCAAGTGATCATCAAACCCCAGCATCATCAAACCCTAGAAGGTGACGTCATCATCAAACAAAGGTCAACATCAAGGGTATAGGGCACTGCATCCAAGGTGGAAAAGGTTGTATCTCATCTCTGTAGGGTATCCAGTTGGCCACTGGTGCAACGTCCTCAATCCAGTGAGTAATAAGCCCTGGGGTACACTTCCCAACATGTGGGATTTCATTCCATCTGTGTGCCATCACAACCAAATCTGTCAAAACCGAGCCCATTTGTCCATCATCCAAGGTCCTGAAGATGTGAGAGCTCATGTCAGAAAGTGCCCAGTCACTGCGTGACTCGTTGCTTTGCATCACACGTGCCAAAATCCTGCAATAAGGGCACAACATCATGGGTGAAACCCTGGGACGCCCCTCAAAGAACCATGTCAGGGCCATCCAAATCAAAACAAAATATAAGATCAGGTAAACCAATGTTCATACGAGATATTAGTCCTTAAGTCATGCAAAGTAAGTTGTTACTTAAGACATAAGCCATATGAATAATTCACCTCAACATCCCCTTCAAGTATCACCCAGGCTCAGGACTTTATGTGAGTTGGAAAGTTTGAATATGGGAGGGCCTTCATCAAACCCTATTAGGTGTGCCAACCAAGACAATGAAAGAAAATACCCAGGTAGACGGATAGGTCCCGAGGGAAACAGTAAAAGAAAAGAACCGTTCAAGAGTAAGTGTGATAGCGGTACGTGTTTGGACTTACTTCATGGCTTATGGTGTCATTAAATCCATTTCTATGAGCGCCTCTATAGAGGGAGCGCTTACTGCATGAGGTACCCTTTCCTCGGTACTTTTTGCATTATGAACCCCTTAATTGCCTTTTGATACCCATTCATTATTTTACAAGTCCCCTTTACAGGTTTCAAGCTTTAGGCGGGGGTTCCCGTCACTTTAGAGTTGAAATGGTCACCTCAAGGGGGAATCCAGATGACCCTAGGGGGGAATGAGATGGAAAGTGTGATATATGAATGAATGCCCTATAGGTCGAGTTTCTATGTGTGGAAAAGGGCTCGAGTAAGGTCTTGATGGTAGCCAAGAGTTGCCAAGAAGTAGTAGACCTTGGTTGATTGTACCTGCCTGAGACACAAGAAAGACAATGATACAAGCCCAAATATATGGTAGACAAGCAAGTTAAGCTTGCTGTCCCTAATTGCAGCAGTTAGTAACAGTATATATCAGCAATGAAAATGATAATAAATGTTGCAAGCAAGTTGCTAAAAGTCTAGTTGAAAGAGCAGAGATAGACTAGATCAATCCAAGTAAGATAGCATTAGACTTTAGCAATGAAAGAAGGCTGTAACAAAAAGATAATTGCAGAAATATTTTGCAGCCTTATGGCTGTAACAAACAAGTTATTACAGCAAGAAGATCAGCCACTAAAACATCCCCAAAAGTTACCAAAAAGTGCGCTAGGCCTAGTAGTTTATGTGGGAAAACTTTGAGCAACTTTCAGTGGTTGATTTAAGAGTTATTAGAGAAGTTTGATTAGGGTTTCTGCAGCCCTAATGACTGTAGATAAAGTTTTGTAACAGAAGCAAGAACTATTTGAGCAAAGATGACGCCCTAATGGCTCAATCAAGATTATAAGGCAAAGAATTAGATCCAACTTAGACAGCCTTCAAATCATAAAGTTCCATGTTAACCAATGCAATATTTTATTTCTCCAAAGCAATTTATACTAGTGCCTTTAGCTATTGGGTTATGGAGTCAAGTAAATAAAGAGCTAAACAATGCTATCTCCTTGGGGGTGTAAACCCTCTTACTCCCCAAGGCAAGCGAGTGTTAAGCTAGGAGATACTAGAAGGGTGTAAACCCTTTTACTTCTCCTAGTAAAACCTTGTGCAACAAATAACTTCTAGACAAAATGATAGATAAATGGTGGGGTTGTAAATCCTTATACTCCCCAAGAAACTTAGCAAATCAAACTTGTGACTAAGCAATGAAGCATCAACAAGATAAATCTTTACCTAGCTCAAGAAATAACAAAATAAACCTCTCCTTGCCAAGATAAATCCACCACAAGTGCCAAAGAAGAGATCCAAGAAAGCTAGCTCACTAGTTCTTCCACCAATAGCATCACGAAAACCAAGATAAAAGCGCAAGAGAGAGAAGGTTGCCAAAGGAGGGCRCAAATTTCAGCCAAGTACTTCTCACAATGGGAGAGTTATGTTATGAAATGAGATTCACATGATCTCTATTTATACAAAAGTCTTAAAACATAGTTTGTCCACTTAGCAAGGGTAAAACATAAGATAAGGGGTCAACAACCCTTATCTTACCCCTTGAACCAAATAATAATATTTAATTTTCACTTTAACACAACAGAAAACCTAAAAATAAGATGACGTCAACCCTTTAGAGGACGTTTTGACAATTTGAACAAGTCATTGGAGAAGGAAATGGAGGTCATTGGGGCTCCCTGAGCCTCCTCATCATGTGCTAGGGTCAATCCATGTCTCCTCCGATCAAAACATGCCAAGTGTCTGTGCAATGACTCCATCACCACCAAACCCCCTCAAGCATGATGTCAAGCCTCAAAAGGTGACATTTTGCCTCTCCTAAGCAAGTCGTTTGGGTGATAGGGGTTGGGTAAGGTCCTCCATGATGCCATGTAAGCCTCCAAAGGCATGTCTCTGTGATCCGGTGTACGGGCCTACAGCATCCAACCTGTGGGCTCCTTGCCCCATGGAAGTCCAAGCTAGGCTTGTTCTCCCAAAACTGGCCACCAAGCAAGGTCCGCAAAACAAAAGGGTACGCCCTCCAAAGATCTCAATTCAAAGATATCATGACAAGTGTAAACCACATCTAATAAGCAAGGTGTTATCCCCATTTTGTGGATAACTAAGGAGATCATGTCTCGAGGCCCTCAGGTTGCAGATATGGAGTGCCGAGAGACCACATGACTAGCAGTATCCCTTTTTGCACAGCTAGAGACCCGCATCACCACCACAATGACCCGGCACTTGGTCATCATCCACACTAGCTTGCCACCAAAGGTCACTTGGGTCTTGCTCCATGCGATACAAGTCAGGTACGATGGTGGGTATCATTTTAATATTTGAGGCATTCTAGCTTGTGTATCAGAGGTTATTTTTTATTATGAGACATTTGCTTTGGAAACTATGTGTTTTACCTTGTTTAAATGCTGGTGGTTGGCTTGGGGCACTCAAGTAGATGGTCACCCTTAGGATGGGGTGTTTCTGGGAGCTTCCTTTGATGAGTCATCGTGCCACTCCCGACCATAATTACCACATTCCATCATTATTTCCCCTCGTGACATCATCTCTTGGGATTTTGGGGTAGACTGACCCTAGAAAGGACCAATCCTCATTTCATGAGAAGAAGGGGTTGAAGGCCCGGACGAGAGTTAGTTGGAAAAATATAAAATCGTAATGAAAGAACCTTCCAGATGCTTCACGCAGGGGATCCTGAGAAAGCAATGAAAAGCTTCTCCGCAAGAAAATAAGGACCGCGTGAAAAGAATAAATAAAGACGCTTAACGGATCAGTTGAGAATAGGGGGTCTCATCATGAGCCAACCTATCACGTCCATGGGTATCTAACTGTATGACATTACCATTTCTGGCCATCACACCAGGGTAATGGCTCTCAGTTGCATGGCTGAGGGAAAGGGCGTCTCATCACGAGCTAGCCTTCTCATCTCCGTGAAAGTACTTGTGGGTGACACTGTCGTTACCTGGTCACCACGCCAAGGCAGTGGCCTCCAACTCACCCTATGCTATATTGAAAGAAAATACAAAGAAATAGATATAAAAGGCAATTGATGGGCTTGGAAAAATGCATTATGGACGAAGGTCCAGCACACCCTCCACAAAGGCACCCATAAATGAGATACTATGGACCCTTGCATATCATGAACCCCATGACCATTGAGTACTTCCCCCATCCATTCCACTTCATTCACATGACTAAGATAGGGTTGTTCTTAGACTTAGGGGGTTTGATCCATTGAAAAGAAGTACCATGCCAACCCTCCCACAGCCAAACTTGGCAAAACGTCTAGTTTCTTAAGCACATGTTTGTATGATGTAGTCCTGGTATACATGCTTTGATGGCTCTTTTATTAACTTGATTTACTCATCATGATGCTTTGACTTGAGATCCTTGGAGGGCGTATCCATTTGTCTTGCAAGTACAAGTTGGTGGCCAGTTTTGGAAGAACAAGCCCAGCTTGGGCTTCCATGGGGCAAGCAGCCCATCGGATGGATGACATAGGCCCACATGCTAGAATACAGAGAGATTCCTTCGGAGGCCTAGGAGACAGCTAGATAGACATAGCCCACCCTTTGCATGCCAAACGACTTGCCCAGAAGGGGCAAAACGTCACTCCCTAGGGGCTTGACGTCACATTTGAGGGGCATGTGGTGGTTGAGGATGAAACAAAGCATGACACATGGCATTTTGAGGGGGAGAGGCTCCGAATGATTGCCATATCGCCTTTGGAGGCCCTACTTTGCAGTCTAGCTCCAAGGACTTGCTCAATTTGCAAAACGTCCTCCTTCAAGGGATGACATCACCTTTGTTTTAGGGTTTTCTATGTGTAAAATGGTGTTAAATTATTGTAAAGTGGAAAGACAAGGGTTGTTATCCCCTTGTCTTGTGTTTTACCCTAATATTATGGACAATTGTGGACAAATTATGTTTAGGAAAATGATATAAATTGAGATCACCTCATTTCATTTTTAGAAGACATAACTCTCCATTGTGAGAGGCTATTGCACTGAACTTTTCGCTAGCTTTGAGCATTTTCTCTCTCTATTTGCACTTGTCTTGGTTTTTCTTGGCTATTGGTGGAAAAAGTAATGTGCTAGGCTTGGAATCTCTTTCTCTTGCATGTGGATGTTCTAAATCTTGGAGATAAGGGTTTGTTCAATGCTATTTATGAATTTGGTAAGAAAAATCTGCATTTATTGTCTAGTTATCTTGCTTTAAATTCTATAATTTGTCACTTGTCAAACCCTTGGGAGAAGTATAAGGACATACACCCTCCCCAAGGTATTTTCATTTGCTTGTTTTGAAGGAGATTATTATGCACAAGTTCCCTTGGATAATTACAAGGGCGTACACCCTCCAAGGTATTCTTGTTTTGGTTTGCAAAACCCTAGAAATTACAAGGGTGTACACCCCTAGGGCATTTGCAAGTCAAATCTTTTATCCAAGCTTAACTTTTGTAAGGTCTATTGCTTTTCAAGGTGTTTTTGCCAAGAGAAATACAAGGGCATATACCCTCTTGGCATGACCCTAAGGAGTCTAGCTATACTTGGGAACTACAAGGGTGTACACTGTACACCGCCCAGGCTTTAGCTAAGCTTCTTCATCTCCTTGACCCCATTTCTCAATAGTCTAAGGCACTAATAAATTTCAAGTTGCATTGGAGATACACAACAATTGCCTCGACAAACGTGAAATTTCAACCTTTGCAAGCTTTCTCTTTTGGATAGTGATCTTGATGCTTTGAGGAGTCTTACCTCCTTAGGGCGTCCTCTTTTACCCACAGATCAAGTTGCTGCACTAACTTGTTTTCTACAGCCATAAGGCTGCAGAAAATCATTAACCCTAGGTGCTAATATCTCACTAACTAGCCCCTAACTTTACTACAATTTTCAGCCACTTATTCCACTAACTAGGGCGCACTGTTTAGGCTAGTTTTGGGGACTTTTCTATGGTTGATTTTGCTGCTGCATGTCATTGAAAGCTACAGCCATAAGGCTGATAATTTACTGCAGAGAATCATTTTATAACAGCTTGCTTTATTCAGTCTTAAAGTGCTATGCTCAAGTCATAATTGATTACTAAATTCATTGATGATATTGCCAATTGATATCGTGCTTTATATGCTGATTTGGATACTTCATTTGCTGATATAACTTGTCATCCACTGCTGCAAATAAGGGACAGCAAGCTTAACTTGCTGATCCATACTAACATATAGCATTGCAAGAGGTCTTTTCTTGTGTCTCGGGCAGGTACAGGTGCACCGGCAACTATCTCTTCACTTGGTATCCATTTACTTCTCTTTACCTACCATTTTCAACCAATCTATTCTTCCATCACTTGAGCTTCCGAGGGACTTCTCCTTATACTTCCCTTCATCCTTCTCTTTCCCCCTAGGGTCACTGGGATCGCCTCCCAGGAGTGACCTAGTCACCCCCCAAGTGAGGAACCTACATCGAGGTGATAGTGGGTGTAGTGTCCCACAGTTGTAGCACATGCTTTTGTGGTTGGGTCGGGCTTTGCCCAACCTACAACCTATGCTATAACATTTTGGCATCGTTGCCGGGGAGGATTTTGAATCCTCTTCGTGCCCTAAACGACACTTTTTGCAAGTCTCTTTCCCAAAGCCTTCACCCCGAGCTTGCCTAGCGACTCCACTCCAAGAACCTAACCATTTCCTTTGACAAATTTTGTCTAGCGACACCACCTTTCCTGAACCCGCCTTTCCATTACTTACCTTCCCCCTGCTTCCTCTTTTCGTCCTTTGATGAGCCTTGCTCTCCCCTGGAGACCCCTTTGAGGTGTTCTTCTAGTCGATGGGACTATGGCACCTTGGAATCAACCAAAACCTCTCCATTTCTCATGGAAGGAAATTTTGCAAAAGGAAAGGAAAAGAGCTGCTAATAAAGCAGTTGAAGAGTTGATGAACCATGTAAAAGAGTTATTGCATGAATATGCCGAAGACCAAGCCCTCACAGATGAAGAGGTGCTTGAAGAACATGCTTATGAAGAAAGCTTCCAAGAAGATCCTAATGAAGCTTATCACGTTGAAGATTTTGAGGAGAACACTATGAGTTATGACCCTTTCAAGGATCTTGATGACAGCCTGTTCCATGACCTTGGAAGTGAAGGAGCACTAGAAGAGCCCTCAGATACAGATGATCAGCATATTGACACTTTCATACAGATTGGAAAACATGGATGGGACATGCCTCTTTTCACCTTTGACGGAGATCCCACTTACGACGTTGAGGGTAACCCTCAAACAAAGGATAGGTCTCTGTGCATATATGACTCAGATGTTTGGGATGGTGATGGTGACATGATCATAGATTTGCTCGATCCATTTGAGAATGACTTGTCACAGCGTCTTTAGGGTGATGCATATCCTTTCAAGGATGCATATTTGATCTATGAGGATTTTCAACCATCTTCATCCTTGATTTTGGACGAGTACCAAGACATAGCCATCCCGGGGCAATCAAAGGTTCACCCTACGAAGTGGAAGTTTTGTCATCTTGGAGATTCTCACAAGGACTCACACAGAAAGAGGCAGTGTTTTTCTTCTTCTAGACCTGAACCCGTCCCGTACCTCATTTCTTCCCCCTGGGTGAAGCATGGGGTCTTCTTGAGTTATCTCACATCTTCTCAGTCTT
>ML777961.1:36405-57741 GCA_009831015.1 Picea engelmannii
CTTAATGTCTTGATCTTTTTGTTCGTGAGGTTTTCTATTTCTGCCTTGAATTCTTGGAACTTGTTGAATACTTCGTTTTTTGTTTTTAGTAGGTATAGCCACGTCTTTCTTGAATAGTCATCTATGAAGGTTACATAGTAAAGAGATCCTCCTAGAGATCTGACTGGCATTGGACCGCAAACATCTGAGTGTATTAGATCTAGGATCTCCTTGGATCTGTTGTTGTTGTTTGGGAATGGTTTATTGATATTCTTCCCAAGGGCACATCCCTTGCAGATTCCTTCATGTGTTGATTTTAATTCCGGTATTCCTTCAACCATTCTTCTGAGAAAAGGTAATGCTTGATAATTGATATGAGCATACCTTCTATGCCAAAGCTCATTAGGGTTGACTTCGTCATGTATGAGAGCTTCTTCATTTTGTTCTAGTAGTCTATACAGATTTCCTTCACGACTTCTAATAACCCTAGCATTCTCTATGTTGGAGTTCTTATGCCATGATAACACTTTTCCATCCACAAAGGCTACTCTATTTCCTTTGTCTTCTAGACATGATATTGATACAAGATTCTTTTCTAAACCAGGTACATATAAAACATTGCTTAAGTGAACATGGTTACCTGATTTCAACTTGATGGAGACTTGTCCAAATCCTTCGACGGGGTAAGTGCTTTTGTCTCCAAGCTCCACTTTGTACGATGTCTTCTTCTCATTTAGATTTGAGAGTCTCGCTTGGTCTTCTCATGTGCCTAGAAGCTCCACTATCGATTATCCACATGTCATCTTCAATCGTTCCAGTAAGTGTCGAGTAGTGTAAAAGACTGATTGTTTCACACATGTCTTCGATTGACTGGTAACTGGTCATGCCTTGATCCAAAACTTCAATTTCGTCATTTCTGTCTTCTGAGAGAGCCAAGAGGTGCGTTGAGTTAGGGCGCATCCGAATATCTTCTCCTTGAGCGAGATGCTCCATCACAAGGTGTCTGACCTGAGATTTAGGGTTTCTGCAACTGCTTCTGCTAGTAACCCTAGCTGAAGTGTTTTGGAAGTTGCTCCTACTAGTAACCCTAGCGGAAGTTCATCAGTGAGCTCAATATCCTAGCGGCTATGCTTCCTTCCAGTGTTTTATACTGAATGAAGGGGGTGTGGGCCCATAACCTGTTAGAATATAGAAGAATGTGCTCGTTTTACCATTGACAATACCCTTGTCACCCAACCATAGGCCGAAGCCACCCTCCGAGCACCTTGACCTTGACGGAGAAGAGAATCCTAGTAGCAATCCAATAGCCAAGAGAGGCTAATGCACCAAGCGAGAATAGAAACCAAGTTGATCAGATATTCCCACCCAGAAGCTGGCGCACACTTTCCCAGAGACTTGCGCACAAACTGCCACTGCACTTGCGCAGATCTAGTTCTCTTTGCAACTGCTGAGATGTGAATAATGAGAACTAGCGCCCTGTATTTATAGTAGTCTTGGCAGGCTTACTGGGGCCGACTTCTCCTCTTGGGTACTAATTAATTCATTTTAATTATATTTCTGCAGCCGACAACTTGTCTAGGGTTTCCTTTACTTCTTTACTTCCTTCTAGAATATTCTAATCTCGTCATAGGTCACAATAGAGGTTCATACCTCTTGAAGCTACCATAATATTAACAGTAAGCACCCTCTTGTGTGTTAGGGTTTGGTGGTGTGTGGAGGATCTTCTCTTGGCATTATAGCAAAGGATTGTTGGGTTTTTCCCTTGATTGAGAAGGGTTTTCCCAGGATAAACTCTTGTGTTCTTGTGCATGGTTATTCTTCTTGTGATCTTGGTTATTGCAGCACTTGTGTAGGGTATTGTTGCATTGTTTATGGTTCAAGTGTATTCTAAATTTAAATAAACCACATGTGCATGAGCTAAGCATTAAAATTCAACATGGTATCAGAGCAGAGTTCCTGAAGAAACCATTGCACAAGCTATTAAAAAGCCAGTAGTCACCATCTTGCTGCAACTGCAAAAAAAAAAACGGCCCTCCTTTTGCCAGTTTCGACACCTTCCACTTGAGCGTTGGGGCTAATTTTTGCATAGGAGTGTATGGCCTCCTTCAGTGCACCTCCTGCAACTCTCAGATTGCAATTTCTAGAATTTTTTATTTTTGGCCCCTAGGGTTTCTGCAGAATTTCAGCCTCTAAAGTTTTTGCAACTCATTGAAGGATTTTTGCAAGCTCACCAGGGTTCTTCTGACTTTCCAAGGCTTATTGTTGGCAGTCATAAGTCYAATGAAACCTAAGGTTGCTAGCCTAGCCTAGCCGTTAGGGTTTGTGGAAGAATCTGCAAACCATGAGGAACAGAACTTTGGTGGAAGATAGGCTTGATGGATCAAGCAACTTCAGTTCCTRGAAATCAAGACTACAAATTACCCTGGAAGAGGATGACCTATTGAGTTTGATAGAAAAGACTCTACCAGAAACAACTACCGATGAAGAGAAGGATGATTGGAAGGCAGATGACGTCAAAGCAAGGAAGATAATCATCTATTCAGTGAGAGATCATCTACTACCTCGTATTGCTACCTTGAAGACAGCTTATGAGATGTATATTGCATTAAAGAGGACATTTGAGAGCAACAACACAAACAGAGCTCTTATTTTGAAGCACCAACTTCAAAATATCAAGATGACGAAAGTTGACACCATTGCCACCTTCTTCATGAGAATCTCAGAGATCAGAGATCAGCTAGGTGCCATTGGAGAAACCATATCAGACAGAGAACTTGTCATGACTATTCTCAATGTTCTTACAAGACATTGGGAACCATTTCTTCAAAGTATCAGTGGAAGAGAAGATCTACCTGAGTTTGATCATCTGGACAGACTGTACCCAAGAAGAAACCAGACTTATAGCCAGAGGAGTGCAATACTCCCATCATGATGACAATCAAGCTCTTGCTTCTCATACAAAGAGAGGAAGAAGAAATAGAAGAAGTTTTAGCAAAGCATTCAAAGACAAGAAAACTTCAGCAACTCCAAGGTACAGTTCCTACAGATAGTGACATTTGGTTAATTGACAGTGGTGCTTCCAGACACATGACTGGATACAGAGAACATCTTACAGACCTTGTTGAGAAAGAGTCTCATCTACATGTTGTACTTGGAGATAAATCCAGATATAATGTGAAAGGAGTTGGAACTTCTACATTCCAACTAGATTCTAACATACCACTTCAGTTGATTGAGGTACTATATGTACCTGGGATGAAAAGGAACCTTGTCTCTGTTTCTACCTTAGAGGATAAATGCTACAAGGTTACCTTCTCTGAAGAAAATTGCATGGCACAAGAACTCACACATGGATTCTGCCCGGGTGATTGGTGTTCGAGAAAACAGTTTGTACAAATTAATTGTCAGCCTTTCAGCCTTCCCCTAAGGAATTGTCAGTCATCCTCTAGGTTCTTGACAGCCCCTTCCCATACCTCAGATTGTGAAGACGTCCAAGGTATCCAACCTTCAAACCCTTTGAGTCAGTCTATTGAACCTTTGATTTTTCATGATCCCTTTCTGAGATGGATTGAGCACTTTCCTGAGAGTGTGACTTGGCACCATTTTGTCCCTCCGACCCACCTCCATGAGCTAGACTTTACGATTTCCAATGATGCAATAAATTTGCTCACTCATGTTATTTTTGTGCTTAACTTATCATTGTTTTGGTTTATGATCAAGCACAGAGGCAGGTATTATGAGATATTGCTAGGATGGTTTCATTGGTTATTTGACTACACCTAGCATTCAACCAACAGGTAAGCAGAGGTAGATAGGCATTTGCATTCATTGTATATACCATCTGCATATCATGCTAGAGTAGTGTAGTTGTAGTTTCATTTCCATTTGTATATATGATTGCTTACTTTTATTTCATTGTATCATAAATGAGCCAGGAGTGATATCACCACCCCAAAAGATTACTAATTATTTTTGTTGAGATCTAGCAGATTACAAGTCATGCAAGAGATGTCGAGGTTCTCATGCGCTCTATGGTGAGCACATGTCCCCAAGTTGGAGCCAGATGTTATCCCCTATCCTAGGGATAACTAAGGAGATTATGTCTCGAGGCCCACAGGTCCCAAACATGGAGTACTGAGAGCCATATGACTTAAGCCTAGCCCTAGAGGGCCCATCTTTTCTTCAGTGCGTCCTATCTATCAGCAGCAGCAGCATCCATCCCACCGGCCCGATTCTAAAGTAGCAATGGGTCTTGCTCCATAAGGTAATGAGTTTGGGTATCATGGTATGTGTCACTCTGATTTTCAAAGCATTTGAATATGTGCACTGAACTCTCTTTTGTTTCATGACGTTTGCTTGGAAATTATGCTCTTTAACTTGTCCATACCTGGGGGGATGACAGAGTGCCCTAGTAAGTTGGTTCCCTTAGAGATGAGTTGCCACTGGGTGGGTCTATGAAAGGTCATCGTCCATTCTTTCCATATTTACCACTTTTCATCATTGTCCCTCTCATCTTTCCCCTACCTTGGTTCAGGCATTGGGTTTGCCAAGCTAGTAAGGGTTATACCTTGCCTTGTGAGAAGAAGGGGCTAAAGGCCCAAAGGGTAAAAGTAGCTAGCAAAAGTTAAAAGCCAAAATAAAACTTGATGCTTCTCCCAGGAATTCCCAAGAAAGCAATAAATGGCTTCTCGGCAAGAAAAGGGGACCCATAAAATAAAATAAAACTCAAGATCTAGTCGGTGGATAGGAGGTCTCATCATGAGCCGGCCTATTAGGTCCATAGGCATGTAGCGGTATGACATTACCATCCATCTGGTCACCAAACCAGGGTAGTAGCTCTTGGTGGCATAGCCAAGAGAAAGGGGGTCTCATCACGAGCCAGCCTTCTCATTCAGTGAAGTGCTTGTGGGTAACGTTGTCACCACTGGTCACCACGCCAAGACAGTGTCCCCAGCTATTCTCTTGAAAAGAAAAAGCAATAAGACAAAGTATCAAAGGCATTGAATGGGCTAGGAAAAAATAGCATCCATGACAAGGTGTAGCTCGCCCTCTACAGAGGCACCCACAAGTAAGACCTACATTTCCATGTTATCACTGCACTCCTTGCCCAAACATTCCCTACACCATTTCCTACACCTACATGATCCAGATTGGTCTTCACCTGGGAAACACCCCAAACCTGAGGAGGATTAGCCCAATAGGACAATCCTGAGACTCTCTCCAAACCTGGCTTGTTAAACTACATAACGTCTTTGAGCATTCGTCTGGGTAAAGGGGGGTTTGATGCACATGTTTGGGTACTTTGATTATTAGACGTGATTGACATTGCTATGATCCTTGTGACTTATGAGCCCATGGACGACGTACTTCTTGTTGTTGCAGGACCATGCTCGGTAGACAGGTACATATGGGGAGATGATTAGCTCGGACCTCCATGAGGCTAAAATCCCACCAGATGGATGTTGTGACCCCAGCCAGGGGCAGAGAGACACCAGAGGCTTACACTGGAGAAAAAGAAGGACGTTCCACGAGAGACACTTTGGCAGGCATGGACCTAGGGGGATCTTGCTCTCCCCCCTGAACGTTGGCCTTGGAAGGACCATGACATCACCCTTGTGACACTAGACGTCACCCAACGTCAGATGGACATGATGGAGGCAATTGTGTGCCAGGTGGCACCTGTGGCATCATCCGGAGGTGCCTTGGAAGGCCTAACGTTTTGCTCATGGAGCCTAACGTCCCACTTATGAGGCCCAACATCACCCTAGGAGGGCATGACGTCACCTCTACTGCACATTTTAGGGTTTAATTCTTTAAATTTATGTAAAAACTGGATTTTTGATGTAATTTATGTAGTTTTTAAAGCGGAAAAATAAAAAGAGATTGTTTGGATTTTAAAATAAAGTTAGTTGAAGTAGTGAGGGTTACCTCGGCCCTACTCTTACCTCCAGAGCGTCGGATTGCAATCACAACCCTTTCTATGTCGACCACAGTATTTGGACATACGAGTTGGGTTTGGAGTTGATGGACTATCACCCCCAATCTAGTCTAGAATAGTTGTATTGCTTCTGAATCTTGCGAGAAAAGCTCCGCTAGTGGGATGGTCTCCAACCATCAAATCAACATGGATGTGAAATGAGATCTCCTCGTTGAAGATACCCCTGATAAGGGTTTGTCCAACATTTGGATTTGAACCACTTGACAGCACCAAAGGAGTAGATGAGACGAAGTCTAGACCTCTCCTTCCACGTGACTATGTAGCACCTCGATGGATTGATCCAATAGCGCTGCAAATAATACAGAAAAAAGACAATATCTTCTCTATGAAGCACTCTTACACTTGGCCAAGAAGAAAAAGCATAGAATAATCAACCCATGAAATGCACTAGAAAATAAAAGTTATTATTGGATGGCATAAATGATCTCACAATTCAACAACAACCAAAATGGAAGGAGAGTCTAGCCTTTCACAATTTGCCTTGTAATGGCTAGTTTCCCTCTCCCATTTAAAAAAATATTTTCTTGACTTGTCATCCACAAGCTGGAGACTAAGTCATTGATATAAAAACAATTTTCTACAAATAAAAGTGCCCACAAAGGGGGTTTGGTTTGACTCATTGAGGCAACGTCTAGCTCCAAACGAAGCTAACAACTAGCTTGAGGGACCAATTTGACTAAGATGAGGGTCGATCTACTTTGGGAAAACATGTCAATTGTTGGTTTGGTCTTTTACCTTTAACGTCTCCTTTATTTGAACCCCACAACTCACTTGGAATGCACATCAGCTATAAGATGGTGCAATTTAATTGGAGAAAACTCAACGTTCCCTTGATTCTGCGTTTTGGCTTGACTTGAGACCCACGGTTCTCTTTATTCTGCATGACTATGACAAATGCGATGGTTGCTTTGTCTTTAATTGACCACCGATTACCTTTATTAAATGCTAACAACAAGGGAAAGGGTCGATTCTCTTGGACGATGACCGCTTTAATTAAGATGAGGGTATGTTTCATTTATTAGGCTCCACGAACTTTCAACCCAACGTCCAATTTGATGCTCGACGCTCACAATTGACCCACGACTCCTTATTTTGACCAAACGGCTAGAAATTTTCTGAGGTGGGGAGCGATTATGTTGGTTGAGGGCCGATCCGATCAAATGGAGCACGTGTTGGCGGCTTGGTTTAAGATGGCGGCTCATTATTTAATAAGTGTAATTCCCATGTGGTAGGTGGCTCCCCTTTCTTGTGTTGAAGCCTTATGCAAAAGAGCCCACGATATAACATTTAGCCTTTATCTTTTTTATACCATAATTTGGATAAAGGGACAACCCCTTTTCCATTCGCTTTAGCTAAGGTCAATACTTTAATGGTATTGCCATACACTTTAACATGACATCACCCTTTATGAGTTCATATTACATAATCATGGGTTGACTTTATGATGGTTTTGGCTTTTGCCTTTTCACTTGAAATATTATATAGTATAATCCTTTACATGCCTTTTCTTTAGACTTTGCCCCCTTTAACTTATATAAAATATTTTCCCTTTGATATGGTTTAAGGGGGTGGCCTCTTTTAAATATCTTCACTGTCTCTTTCAAGAACTTAGCACATAAGTTGCACCAACCACCACAATGACCACATAATTTATAGATGTCATGATCTAACCCTGATAGGATGTGTATGGAACCATGAGACTAGGGACTAGCGTCCATCAACCAAAGATATGTGATCAAGAAGAGAACACTCGTGCGACCATTGCCTCGATTTTTTAGATCCACGTAAAGACTCCTGGATTGAAGGATTTTGAGACATGGGTTTTGTTCAGAGCATGATTAATTTTCCCTTTGTCGTTGAATTTATCTTTGCATGTCGATGAATGGCCTTCTTATGCCACATTTGCCCATAAATATACCTGTGTGACCCTTCGACAATTGATTTTTGCTTATAACTTGACCTTTTTCCAAATTTTCGACGTGGTGTGTCAAGTACACATCATAACAGTCAAATTGAACCCATGTTGTGTTTTCGGCCCCAGGACCCCGTGCATCGGGATTCATGATTGCCTCGACAAACATGAGATGTTGTGAATTGTGAAACTGTCATCTTGCGAATTGTAAATGATAGTGCACCAAGGCCAAGTAGATGTGTACAAACTCTAGAGTCTAGACACATGACCATGTGGGAAAAGACATAGGTGTGCAAGACCATGGGTCGAACTAACCCTACATAGTGTGATCACCCCTACAAAGAACCTAGTTCCTATAAACCATGCATCCCAATAGATCCATCCCAAGGCCTCCAATCCTATCCAGGACGAAAGGAATTGAGAATGGGGACTAGAGGGACCGGGCATGGTCGACCACAAAAGCCTAGGACACCACATACAAAAGCATCCCCATGGCCTACAAGGATTTTGACTTGAATCTTCCTGTGCTTACAATGGTGTAGCCAATAAAAACATAGGATACCTCCCTAGGAGGTAACAGGGACAACTCGAACAACGCATATATGCAGGAGAGCCCAAGCTAAAAGGAGAGAAATTGCAAGAGAAAGACATCGGCAGCATTTGGAAACAATTTTTCATCTTTGCAAATCAAAGAGAAAGAGAAGAGAGCCTTGAGCATACAGCATTTTGACCACAGAGAATTGTAACTGATGATTCCCAACCTTGGCTATGACTCTGTCTTCTTAGTTTTTGTTAAACTTCTAATTTGTTTTGTATTTCACCTCTTATTCTTCTCAAATATGTGTACTCTATAACCATACATTTTGTAATGCCTCAGACATACTGGTAGTATTTTATGGCTCTGCCTGCTTACTATTATATTTTTGAATCACTGGATACAATGGATTGAAGACAATTTGTGGCTCAAGACACCCAATGGATGAGGACTATGTGTGGTTATGCTCTTGATTTATCTTGCATATGCTCTCTTTAAAACTTATATTTCAAAGCTACAGTGACATCGTACTTTAACGGAAATATCTTAAGAAATTTAAAAGTTAGCCCTCTAGCCAGAGGACTCTTCCTCCAGGGCTAGAGTGAAAATGTTTCAAACCTCCTGCGGATGCCCTGGCTGTTGATGCTTTTGTAGCATCGGGAAGCATTCCCACATTGGCCTTGGTGTCGGGCATGTGGGAATCTTTGTTGGCACTCACATTGCCTTTTTCATTTTGTGAAAATCCCTTGTATATTGAACTGGGGTTGGGTTGGGGCTTTACAACCACATGTTGAGGCTTCACACCCACATGGAGGAATAAACAATTCTAATTTAATGTTGAGTTTAGTGGGCTTCTTAAAGTAAGTTAAGGGTTTCTAAACTCACTTTAGACTCCTATAAAAGGAGAGGTAATGTGAGGATCATTGTGACATTATGGAATTGGCATAAGTGAGTGAGCACTTGTGCCAAAGAGATTGGGAGGAAAAATTTCAGCAAGGAAATTCTTCACTTTGACAAATCTGGCCAAGGGTTTCTGGACATTGTGTTTTCTGATTTTTCTGCCACAAGAGGACAGCCACACGTGTGGTGCAAACAGTCCGTACGGCTGACATCAGTGGTCTGTAGTATGTACAGTTCAAACAGCTGACATCAGCAGTCCGTACGGCTGACGTCAACAGTCCATACGACCAAAGTTACTAGAACTAGACCGGTCATTGAACCGGTCGACCCAAAAAACCGGAACCGGGAAAAAACTAAAAAAAAAACGGATCAAAAAACTGGTCACTAAAAATACATAAAATATTCAAATTTTGAAAAACAAATACATATTCATGTGAATCCAAACCATTATACACAAATTTGCAAAGTTTAAAAAAAAAACCCTAAATTTTAAAAAAAATGTGAATCCCAACCCTAAATTTAAAAAAAAAATCTAAATTCCCCCTACCTTTTCCACCCACGAGTCATCTTCACAGAACCGGCCGGTTCGGGCAAAAAAACCGGTTCCATACGGAACCGGTCAGGGGCGGTTCGGACCGGTGGAGGCTCAGAACCGGTTGGACCGGCCGGTTTTACCGGTTCCGGTTCGGTTCTTGTAACACTGCATACGACTGACGTCAACAGGCTGTACGGCTAACGTCAGCAAGTCGTACAAGTTTCAGCCAACTAGGGTTTCTACAAGGTCAGCAAGTTGGAAGATTTTCGGAATTTTGCTGAATTTGTAAATTTGTTGGGAGGACTGTTTTTGTCCTCGAAAATTTTACAGAATGGAAATTTTTGTGTCTCATGTGTATGGATGATTTCTCTCTGATCTTTATGTTTCCGCTGTAATTTTTTTATCATAATTTCAACGTAAAATTATTCAATGATAACAACCCTAGTTTACTGTTTGAGGTCACTTGGAAGTAATTTTCAGATCTGAATTTGAATGCATTGAATTGCCATTGAAAATTAACACTAGCATCCTTTCCCTCCAAGGGGAACATCTCAGGGGACAACAGACTATGGAAAATGAATTAGACATAATAGCAAGGAAAGGCAAAATACATCATCTCAAGGTATTTAAGAGGGATCATGATAAAGGTTGGCTTGTGGTTAATGATGCTGACTAGAAAGTTGAAACAGATGCACTACAGGAAAGGAGCTGGTTGATAAGGTCCAATTACAAGACTGGGGGAAAAGTTAATGATTCAATTACTTTTATTTCAACCCTAGAACCTTGCAATTTACTGCTCTAGGGAATAAACGAAGGCCATATAAAGATCTGAAAATAGTTGTAGGAGAAAAAACCAAGGGTTTAGGAACTCAATGAGAAGTCAACCTAAGCTTTGAAACATGTCTTATAGCTCGATCTCTAACAAATCTGGACTGAATAATGAGGCAGGTATTG
The DNA here is from genome assembly GCA_009831015.1 of Picea engelmannii. Taxonomy (NCBI): domain Eukaryota; kingdom Viridiplantae; phylum Streptophyta; class Pinopsida; order Pinales; family Pinaceae; genus Picea; species Picea engelmannii. Next base: position 47,219 of record ML777961.1, read on the forward strand.
TATTAATTCTTCAGACTTGTCTACATCCTAATCATATCTCATCTTAGTCGAAATGATATCTGATTAAAAACTTGAAAACTTTGTCTAAAAAAAGATGAGATTTCTTAGGTTCGGCATCTGAAAAATTATCGAAATTATTTGCTTGTAGGAAATCTCTATAGGCATTAGTTACTTTGTTGGCAGTTTGGTAGCTGATAGCTAAGTTTGTTGTATAATGTGTATGTTCTGGTTTGATTGAGCAGTAATTAAAATTTTCCTTTTCTTTTTCAAAAAGATTACCTTCTAAGAGATTCATCTTCACCTTTTGCTATGACAAGCTTCCGCTTCAACTTTCTAGGAACCACATAACTCTCATTCAAAACGCCCCCTGAATCATGCATGGAAGGCATTTCTGACAGCCAAAATGTAATATCGTCTCCAGTAAATTCTTGCAATATGGAGTTTCACTAGGTGCAACAAGCCTTTCTTATGCGGAATACTGGAGATTCTTCTTTACAACAAAGCATTTTTCAGTTGTCACTGGCATCAAACAAGTATCTATCAGTAATACAGCATAAAAATATTGTATCTGTTATATGATTATTTGAAGATAGCAATAATAAAAAAATTGACAAAAATGGCTGGAAAATGTAATATCAGTTTTTATAGCTCCAACCCCTTGTTATGTACCTAAGTTCTTTGGGCAGGTACGTGAATTTTTAAAGTCTTAATGTGACTTGAATGAAATAATTTATTATAATGGATCATATGGAAAATTAATTGAAAATCGGAAGGCTTAATTAACTTAAAAGGACAACAAAACCAAGTGACCATGGAACCACTATATAATTTGGGAGAGAAAAGAAAGGGGATGATCTGTTGTGTACCCAGCCACCTCATTCCCACCGTCGAGACAGTGGAGCACCCATGAAAGCCCAAATCACAAACAAATATCTCTACAGCCTTCTTGCTTTCACCTCAAGACTCGGTACTACACCTCACTGAGTACTGTCATGCTCAACCTTCTTGCTGGATTGGAGATACCCTCATTCAACTCAAAAATTACAGCTAAGAGTGTAATCTAGATGTGCATTAATTTCAGAATGACAGATTTACTAATTTGTGTGGAAGCAAACACAAGAAACATAAATCTGAAAGCACAAGAACTCAGAAGCAACAGCTTGAAAGTATTCCTAACCAAGCATTTTACACCATAACTGAGATACAGCATAAACAACAATACTTATCTGTGAGTGAAATTCTTAACATGTGGAAAGGCTATGGAGGAGAGATTTCCACCCAGCCATAGGCAATCCTTGCAGGACCACCTCCAAAAAGAGGCTCCAAACTAACAAGAGCAATGGCCACTCTCACAAGCACACAGCTCTCATACAACTTTTCACATAGGAGACCACCTGCTAGCCTATGCACTAGAAAGGAAGAGAAATAACTCAAGCATGCTCAGAACAATGCTACAGCTATCAGTTGGGAACTAGCTAGCCTACACACCCGACAAGCATTCCCTTGTCAGCCTTCTCGCTGAACGAGAGCCCTTATTCTGCCAAACCTATGCACTCAGTCAGAACGCCATAAAACACCACTCAATCTGCTCTGATTCTGCTCTTTATTGTCACCCCTGTTAGCCCTCATATTGTATGAGGGTTAACAAGTGCAATCTTCATCACACGTATGGATGGTTTTCATGGATGATGCTTTTATTTACTTGTGATTGTGCATGGGATGTTAGATGTTGATTTAGTGGATTAGGTAGTTGACCGATTTGGTTGATGCTGTTTTCTTTATGCTTCACTTGGTGCTTAGATGGATAATGGTGACATTCCCCTTGGTGTTAATGGATAAGTCTAACTATGGTCTACTCTTCCTCTCACACTAACATGATGGATCAGCTTATTAATGAAATGCTTGGCCCTACCTCATATATTCTATCTTGGCATTATGATGATACACTTGCTGGAAACCAATACATCCTTATTTCTGGGCAGCAGAGAAGCAGATTTAAACTCTGCCAACATCACTGGGCATCTACATGTCTATCATACAGATTTATGCTTGATCCAAATAGGTGCTAGGTGTCCAAGAAGCTATGGTTGGTTTGCTGGAATGTCAAGACTGGAACATAAAAATATGTGTGGATGCTAAAAATCCCTGGAAAATCAACGAGAATGAAGGTACCGGCACGATAGGCATCTTGTCTGTTACCAGAACAGAGATTTTATATCAGATTTATATTTTTGAAGGGTAAAAATTTGTAAAAGGGTTCTGGTCATGAAACTTGTGAGGTCGGGATCAATCAAGACAAACCTGAAGTGATTATGAACAGAGGAGCTACTGCAGAAAATGTGGATCAAACTCACAAGCCTCCCTGCCTTTGCTTAGGTCTGGAACTTAGCATATGTTGTGTAATAACCCTCCTTTAGCTGCTATAAATTTATGTTGCTGCTGTTATGTTTGGGTAATTTTCTGGGTTAGGACATATGACAAACACTTTGCTGACATGTTCAAAACCCACTAGTAAACCCCCTCATTTGTCTACTGTAGTATTTAAGGTGTTTTCCTGTAGTATTTAAGCTTCTTCCTCATAAGCTCTCGCCTCGTCTCGTCATCCAGCTTCTCCTTGCCCTTCCATTCTTTCTGGAATGGCTTCCTGTCTCGGTCCTTCTGTGGTACGAAGGGTTTGGAAAAGGGTTTAGTCTTTGACACTAAGTCTACCAAATCTAGAGTGCATAAGATGGCATCCTGAAAGGTGTGAGACCTGTATACCTTCACCCATCCTCTCAAGGGATCTGTGAGTCCCTCTGTGAATAACATGATCAGCATGGGCTCTGATATATCTGTCACTGCCACTGCTACCCGCTGAAACTCCGTGATGAACGCCTCTGTTGTGCTAGTTTGTCTCAACTGGGCTAGATCACTGAAGTGGATCTCGGGATCCCTCCTGTCAAACCTGTCCATGAGTCTCTCTGTGAACTCCCTGTAGGAGGTGATGTGACTATGTCCCAACGTCACCAATCCATGATGCCACCACTCATGTGCCTCACCCTCCAAGTGTAGTGTAGCGAATTTGATGGCCTCTGTCTCGATCATCTGGTTGAGCTTGTAGTATGTGTCTAGCTTTTGTACCCAAGCTCTGGCGGTGCATTTGGACGATCCGTCAAAATTAGGTCTAGTGAGTTTACCAACTTTCCGGATAAAATCAATGTTATGCCCCTGTTGCGGCTGTTGTCCTCCTCTTTGTGGCTCTTTGGGGCGGTTCCAAAGCCCAAGTCCACAATACTCGACCAGGGTCATGTCCTGATGGAAGTCACGGCCCAATGATGCATACTCACTCCTGTACTCTGCAATGTCCTCCGCCTGTTGTGCTGCTACTAGGGGTGCCCTCTGGAAACTAGGGAACAATGGCCTAGGAATCCTACTCGAAGAGGTGTATGTGCGAGTAGGAGACTGGGGTCTACTGCCTACCCCTGAGATCCCCTGTGTTTTATGTGGGGCTTGTGTGCCCGGGGTGCCCACTATAGCCAATCTATCAGCCATCTGCGCCAAAGACTGAGTCATGGCCTGTTGACTGACTACCAGATTGTCGAGTACATGCATGAGAGATGCATCTGGGTCCATGGGGGCTTTACCACTGCCCTCTGGTCTCTCATATCTGTTTCCTAACATCCTCTCTGCCTCACGCTCTGCCATTCTCTTTGCTTCCCTCTGTGCCTCTTCCTCTTCCTCTAGGATGGGAGGAAAAGGGGGGAAATCAGATCTAGGTCTTCCCTCCTTGCGTCTGTTGTAAGTGACATATTCGTCACCTACGTGCTCACGGCCCCCTGGATCCTTTGCTGCACTCATCGTCTTTAGTCACAGGCTGGCAGGACTAAAGCTCTGATACCACTGTAATGTTCCTAACTTGGTTACTCTAGGAAACTCTGCTAATGTGTGTGTAGGATTAATAGTTTATAGCATATAAATGAGCATTCAAATAATAATGGCAACAAAAGACTGCAAAGCTTATATTATGAAATCTCTGTGGAGTACAAATGTCGAATGCGACTGAATAAAATGAATCACTCTGCTAGATCAATGACAAAAGGATCTTAGCCGGAATACAATAGAAACTAAAACAATAATACTCAATACCCGAAGAATGATGTGGAATACAATGGATGAGATGAAGAATTGTTGCGGATATGCCAGCTCGTACGCCAACTGCTGCAAGTCTGGAAAGTTTGCCCTAGTGGCTATACCTCTCGGAAATTCCTGGAAATTGTTCCAAACAAAGCGCCCTGCTCTGCCTCACGGTCTTGGTGACTTTCCAAACCTCAACTGGTGTATCTGGTCCCCGAATAGATCCCCCTAGGGGAAATGCGCCCCCTCTACTCTGGAAAACTGCACCCTAGTGATTCCACCATCAGAATCGGCTAATGTGTGTCTCAAACTGATCGCCCAGGTCTACTATGAAATGGGTCGGAAGGATTTCCCCGGATATGAACTAATGATCGCTCGGGAACCCCGAATGTATCCTCCCCAAGTGTCGCACTCCCAATGTCCGGAAAGTGCACCCCAGATGATTCCTTTGTCGGAAGGATTCTACCTAATTCGCCCCGGTTGGGCCTATCGACCCCAATCTGTGCCCTCAAACCCCACGCACCTCCCTGGTGAAGTGCGCACTAGTCTTCTCTGTACCTGTATGAAGGAGATCTCAAGAGAAGGTGCGCCCTCTCTCCTGAGATGTGGCGCATCCTCAGTCATTGCGTCAATCCCAAGGATTGACTCGCCCTTTTTCTCACCCTTCTCTTGCAATGTGGCAAGTTCTCTTGAGTTTGATGAGAGGTGGCAGCAATCAACAAATCCATTTGTCTCTCTCACCTTGGGATGTGCACCCACTAGCTTTGGGAATTTCTCCCTCTTCTCCATAAAAGCAAGTCGACCTCTCCTCATTTGGTTATGGGAGTTTGGAATTGGCTTGTATTGTACTTGTAATTTTGATACCATTTTGGAATAAAGAAGACTTTGGAGGTCATACGGTGCCTAGCATTCTTTGTGTGGATGTTTGATGTTTAGCATTCCATATATGAGGTAATCTTTGATTGTTTTATTTGCATTTTGATTTGTTAATGTTGGCTTTTGAAGGGTTGTTGTCACCCGGTAGGAAAGATCTTCTAAACTAGTTTGTTTCTTAGATCTTTTGTCTTTTTACATATGCGGTTAAATATTTGCATGCAAATTCGGTTAATTACATGCTATCTAGATTTCATGTGTAGGGAGTGTTATCCCCTATCCTAGGGATAACTAAGGAGATTATGTCTCGAGGCCCACAGGTCCTAGACATGGAGTACCGAGAGCCATATGACTTGAGCTTGGCTCTAGAGGGCTCATCTTTTCTTCAGTGCCTCCCATCTATCAGCAACAGCAGCATCCATCCCATCGGCCTGGTTCTGAAGTAGCGATGGGTCTTGCTCCATGAGGTAATGAGTCTGGGTATCATGGTATGTGTCACTCTGATTCTCAAAACATTTGAATATGTGCATTGAATTCCCTTTTGTTTCGTGACGTTTGCTTGGAAATTATGCCCTTTGACTTGTCCATACCTAGGGGTATGACAGAGTGCCCTACTAAGTTGGTTCCCTTAGAGATGAGTTGCCACTGGGTGGTTCTATGAAAGGTCATCGTCCTTTCCATCCATACTTACCACTTTTCATCATTATCCATCTCATCTATCCCCTACATTAGTTCGGGCATTGGGTTTTCCAAGCTAGTAAGGGTTGTACCTTGCCTTGTGGGAAGAAGGGGCTTAAGGCCCAGAGGGTAAAAGTAGTGGGCAAAAATTAAAATCCAAGATGAAACCTTGAGATGCTTCGCCCAGAGATTCCCGAGAAAGCAATAAAAGGCTTCTCAACAAGAAAAGGGACCCGTAAAATAAAATAAAATCAAGGCCTAGTTGGTGGATAGGAGGTCTCATCATGAGCCGGCCTATTAGGTCCATGGGCATGAAGAGGTATGACACTATTATTCATCTGGTCACCAAATCAAGGTAGTGGCTCTTGGTGGCATAGTCAGGAGAAAGGGAGTCTCATCACGAGCCAACCTTCTCATTTCCGTGAAATCCTTGTGGGTAACGTTGTCACCACTAATCACCACGCAAGGACAGTGTCCTCCAACTATTCTCTTGAAAGAAAAAAACAATAAGACAACGAGTAAAAAAGGCATTGAATGGGCTAGGAAACAATGGCATCCATGATAAGGTGCAGCTCGCCCTCTACAGAGGCACCCACAGGTAAGACCTACATTTCCCTGTTATTACTGCACCCCTTGCCCAAACATCCCCTACACCATCTCATGCATTTACATAACCTAGATTGGTCTTCACCTGGAAATACCCCACACCTGAGGAGGAATAGCCCAACAGGACATCCTAAGACCCTCTCCAAACCTAGCTTGTTAAATAGCATAACGTCTTTGAGCATTTGTCTGGGTAAAGGGGGGTTTGATGCACATGTTTGGGTAACTTGATTATTAGATGAGATTGACATTGCTATGATCCCTGTGACTTATGAGCCCATGGAGGTGTACTTGTTGCTACAGGACCATGCCCGACGGACAGGTACATATGGGGAGATGATTAGTTCGGACCTCCATGGGGCTAAAAGCCTACCAGATGGATGTTGTGACCCCAGCCAAGGGCAGAGGGATAGCAAAGGCTTGCACCAGAGAAAAGGGAGGACGTTCCACCAGAGACACTTTGGCAGGTCTATACCTAGGGGGGTCTTGCCGTCCAACCATGACATTGACCCTTGAAGGCCCCTGACGTCATCCAGGTAGGGTTTTGGCATGAGGACGGCTTGGTTGGCACGTGTGGCAGCTCTTGAGGCCTTTTGAGACCTAGCGTTCCAAGAAGGGGCCTAATGTCACCCTAGGAGGGGCATGACATCCCTAAAAGACAAAATTAGGGTTTTAATTATCATTTTTATGTAAAGCTGGATTTTTTATGTAAACTGGCCATGTTGGCATTTTTTGACCTAAAATGTAATTAAAAGTCAATTGTATTATATAAATAGAGAGTTAAGACTCATTTTTTCATCATCTTTCACTCACACAAGTGTGAGGTCTGAAATTCGGCCTCTTTTAAGGCTTATTGGCGAAATTAAGTGGTACGCAACTCTTGGAGGAGGCTTCTTTTGGTGTATTTTTGCATTTTCATGGTGGAAAGTCTTCAAGTAGGGTTTGTAGCTAGATTATTCTTGATGAAGTAAGTAGAAATCTGCAATCCTTCTTTATTTTGAATGGTTATAGTGTATTTACTTGTTCATTTCTAAGATTATGAAATTTCTAGTGTGAAACCCTAGGAGAAAAGCACATGTTATTGTCCTTTTCTTTATAACTCTTCACCTACTTGATTTTGCTAAAGAACACCTCCCTTGAAAGATATGCTAGAGCCCTACCTTAGTAGCACTCTCGTATCATTGCTTCATTAAGCTCCATACATTTCTTTCAAGTTTGATCTGAAGAAGAAGGAAATTGCTAGGGCCTAGGGTTACCTACTTCCTAGCATCTTTTCCTTTTAGGGTTTTAGATATTGAGGCCTTAGGTTACTAACACCTCAATCATCTTCCCTTTGTCTTTGGCTCATCTATTATCATTTCTTGTTTCCCTCTAAGAATTGTCGCTGCAACATTGACTCCATTTACCCTAAAAGGCACTAGTTCATACCTTGCAAGTGATTGATTGACTAAAACAACTCTTAAACCATTTACCTTAAGACCTTTACTAACTATTTCTAACTTTAGATTAGGCTAATCTACTAACTAATTTGCTGTTGTTGCAAAAGATTGCTACAGCCATCTATAACAGCAGCAAATTCATCTTAAAAGCAAGTTTTAAAGCTGATTATACATTGCCATCATTGCTTCTGACAATTGCTATCACTTTGTCAAGTTTATGTTATCATTTCTGGTCATTTTTTAAGCTTTATTAAGGCATAATTGTATTGCTATATATACATTGTTGTTATAAATACTTCTGTTGCTTCAGCTTTTATATCAGCGTGTTCTTTTTATCAAAAGTCTATGGTATTATGAAGCACTAACATCATATGGTACTTGCAAATAGTATTTTTTCTTGTTGTCTTGTTCTGGGCAGGTACACTGAAATATTACTTCGCTTCACCTCATTAAAACGTTTGGAACTTTTGATCAGAGTGACCTGTGAGAGGGGTGGGACTTTCTTGATACTCTTGCCTTAGCCTTCTCAAACCCCCAGGTCACTGGGGACGTCTCCCCCGGGGTACTACTCCTAAATAGAAAGAGGTGTCTTGTTTAGGTGACAGTGATAGGACAACCTCCTTGTTACGCCAATTTAGTGTTCACTTGCATTTGGCTTTGTGCAAGTACAAATTGTGTGATAACATTTTGGCGCCATTGTCGGGGAACATTGAATCAATTCTCCTCAAAGACGACACTTTTCGGTAAGCCTTTCCTCAAAAGCCTTTATTTTACAAAGCTTACCTAGCGACTCCACTGAGGGTGATGTCTTCATTCCTTTGATAGTTTCAAGAAAATTATCCGGCGACTCCACAAAGCTCAGGGAGGTATACCAACCCTCCCAAGTCCTTAAGAAGAAAACCTCCCCAAAACTCTCCTATAGTGAAATCATTATTTGGAGGCAATCTTTCTTTAAACACAATGTCTAGCACAGAAACTCAGACTATTAATCCAAACCAAGCTAATAGCCAAAAACAATGGTCATCCAAGCTCTTCAAACCGTTAGACATGACAAGCATACTAGGATACCCTAGGCAAATGCCCCCTAAGTATGAGAAATGGTTGCCTAAATTCACTGGTAATGATGTAGTTAGTGTCAAGAATCATATGAGTAATTTTTGGGCCTTCTTTCAGCTTCATCCCATCAGTGATGATGCTGAGGATTTAGCTATGAAATTGTTCTCTGCTACCCTCCATGATGGCGCTAGACGATGGTACAATGGTCTCCCCGATGCTAGTATTAAAACCATGGATAAATTGGAGGAAATATTCCTCAAACAATGGAGTGTCAAGGAGGATCCCAACATGTTGTTGATGAGGCTGAATAACCTCACAAAACAAGAGAACGAAATTGTTAGAAAATTTCATGATAAATTTGAAAATTTAATGCAAAGGATCCCAGTGAGCCATCATCCTTCCGATAGTTTCCTTCTCTTTCTTTACACCAAAGCCTTTATAGGACAACTGGGATATCTCCTCAGAGATAAAGCCCCTAAAACAATCCAAGAAGCCCAAGAGGTAGTTGCAAGGATTGAAGACAACCTATCATCATCTAGAGTCGATCCTTTCTCTGCCCCAAGAGTCAAAATGGATGCTAAACCAAAGATAGTCCATAATGTTGAACCTACCTCAGATATTAGCACTAGCTTGGCAAAGCTACAACAGTCTGTAGATGGCATGGTAAAAACCCAAGAACTAATGATGAATAGGATTGTCAACTTGGAAAGAGCTCAGCAACAAGCTCCTAGGGTTCCTTACAAAGGGCAATTTCAGAAAGGGAATCAAGTCTTTAGATCAAAGATTGATCAAGAGGTTCCTAATACTTTAGCCCCCGCAAATGTAGTAGATGAAAACCCTTGGTGCTTACAGTGCAGAGACTCACATTGGGAGCATGAGTGTCCTCTTAACAATGGTGAACATGACCAAGTGAACATTGTTAATCATACCATTGAAGGTCCTCAATATTGCCTTAATGTCACACTTGAAGAACATCAAGAATAAAGGAAGCACCCGGGAAGGCTAGGATGGAGGTGATAAATAACCTTGACCAAGAGTCGAGAGAAAAGTTGAAGAAGAAAGAATTCCAAGTTTACACTAGGCAAAAACTAATGAACCAACATCTCTCTACTGGGCCTGTAATTTCACAAACAAGACCTCCACCTATGAATATACTTCTTCCAAAAAATCCTCCCAAAACCGATAAGGTGGATTTGAACTTTGATTTTGAAGGTGCATTGGCAAAAATGCACGTAACCATTCCATTAAGGGAAGTCGTCAAGGTCCCATCTGTAAAAGAAAGGTTCGAAAAAATTTTCAAAACTTCAAATGAGCCAATGGACCCTCCTATCATGTTACAAGCAGATCACTTTAGGGTTCAGTATGATGGTCACCTGCCTTTCTTCATGACCTTGTTGATTAATAACAAATGCCTTAACAATTGTATGCTTGATTCAGGGGCAGGTGCTAACATGATGGTTTTGAAGGTCATGGAGAAATTAGGCCTAAAGGCCACACGGCCTTACAGGAATGTGTGCAGCTTTGAATCTAAGGCCATACCCACTCATGGGGTAGTTGAGAATGTTGAAGTTTGCCTTGGAAGATACCCCAAGAGAGTGATCCACATGGATACTGTGGTAGTGGATGTCCCAGATGTATGGGGAATGCTTTTGTCCAGGAAGTTTGTTGCAATGTTGGGAGGCACCTTAGAGATGGATCTAACTTACATTAACGTGCCTATGAATGACGGAACAATAAGCCGCCTCCCAAATGTGTCAATGG
>ML777961.1:93447-110339 GCA_009831015.1 Picea engelmannii
ATAGATACAATAACTCTTACTCAAGTCAACAGAAAAACATTGAATTCGAAGACATAGATAATCCCCTTCGGTCCAATCACATTCACACCTCAAATGAAAGAAGTGTCTTTGGTTCTAAACAAAACTTCTAAATTAAAATAACTTGCACATAAATAATTCTCTTACAATATTTAAAAAAAAATCTTTCTCTCTAAAACCATCGACCTTGATCTCAAGCTTGATTCTCTTATTTATAAAATAACTCTAAACTAAAAACAACTACTAAGTTATGATAAGTCAAGAAAATGACACATGGCAGACTTTATCTATCTATTCTCTTTTTCTTTTATTTAGAACCTCTGGTCATTTTATTGAAGTGGATCGTTCCTCTCGTATTCTGACCATCTGTAGAAGAGATCTTCGCATGTATTTGCATATGGGAACCTATGTTGATCCATCGGAACATAGAGGACCTCCTTCATCTCAATTGCTCGTTCTTTGTACTTGATTAGTTTGACACTCAAGCGTTGTAAGACTGTGAGAGCTTTAATCGGAGGCTCCATTCACTTCTTCACTTGATCTGGGATCATGCTTGAAACCTACGAAATCTTTGTTTCATACACTTGGTCTTGCTCTACATGTCGCTTAACTATGTCCCGTAAATCGGCGAAATCCATCGGTGGGACAAACTCTGACAAGTCGATAATCCTCATTTCTTGATTGATTTTCTCCCAACTTTTCTCACACTCTTCCCATCTTTCCTGCATTTTTCGTCGGGGTTCCTTGACCATGCTTACCCAGTGTTCAACTGCCTTCCTTATTCGGGCGATGTTGTTGTCCATCAACACTCAGACGCCATGCTCTTTTGTATCTTAGCCCTTCTGTACTTCGTTGATGTAGTCTATCTGTTCCAAGGCTTGATGTGCCTTCTCATACCATCACTGCATGTATTTACAGGTTGCCAAACCCATAAGGGTATATTCTTGGAAATTAGCTATGCAAGTTGTGAAGAGGTCTCTTTCCCTTGTGAATTGTGCATACATCTCTCAGAACTCACACTTTAAGAGTACCACCGCCCGTGTTGAATTTTGGTAATACTCCGCTTGATGTTGCAAATGGTCCAACTCTTTCTTCATGGCGGCTACCTCCCTTTCATCCCTTTTCTCCCTATCTAAAGTAGCATCGGTTATGTCCATCCCTGCTTTGATTAGCTCAATCATCTTAGCACTTTATGTGTCAAATAGAGTCTCCTCTATGGTTATGAATAGGGTGTTATCGAGTGTGAGCTTCCTTTTCTTGATTGTTCTTCTCATCACAACTTTCATTTTCCTGTCATAAGCAATTGCATGTATATCATCGACTTCATCTACTGGTTCAAGAATCTGTTGATCTCCCTAAGATAGAGTATTGATTGGGTTTCCTGCCATATAGAGGTGTTCCATGGAAAGTTCTTTATCCCTTTCAAGGGTAGGTGTCTAACCTCCTTCCTTATCAATCAGTGGTTTCTGTGATAATATTGTTGCATCAACTTGTTTTGTTCCATGGCTTGGTCCGCTTAGTTCCCTAGCCGGGGAATTTTCTGTATGTTCTGGTGACTTGGCCTTCTGTTGCTCTTTGTCGGTTGACAGAGTCTTTTTCCTAGTTGGAGAAGTAGACGAATGATCGATATTGGTTGGGAGTTTGGCCATTGGGATGTCGATTTCTGGCTACCCCATTCCTTCTTCTTGTTCACCTGTATCCAAGTCACTCTTAGAGTTGTCATCCTAAGGCTGTGTTCCTAGTTGATTGAGAAATACAGTGTCGAGAGTGTTCCTAGCTTCTAGGTCGCCTGCTTGGGGATTTGGGACCAAATCATCGAAAGTTGGAGCAGATGTTTCCTTTAGTACGTCCTCTTGTGTGATTGGCACCGGGGTTATGTGCGAAGCTTTTGAATCTTTCTCATCGTTATATATGGTGATTAAATGTATGACAACAGTAAGCATACCCGTCCCACTTGATGCTCTCGCTAACCTTCGTTGAGCTATAGTAGTCACCGACGATCCTATCTGTGGTGACATAGGGCTGGTGTTTTCTTGGTCAACACTCTCTTCCAATGGAATTGTCTTTGAATTATTTAGTTATGCCTCRTCGTTTATCGACCGAGGTAATTCTCAAGGGTCCTATCAAAGGATTAAGTAGGGGATCTTCCCTTAATATTTGCATATCTCTCTCTCCTTCTTCTAGTAACAATATCCCCCTTCTYTGTGCCTATGTTTCTTCTATTGCTCGGTCTTCTTCTCTTACTCTAATGGTTTCTTGAGCAGTGTACTCTATTGTCTCAACTTGTTCATCCATGGTCATTGCTTTGAATTTGGTCATATTTGGGTTAGCCCTTCTATAGAGCACTTCCTCCCAGTCTTGGGCACCCTCAGTAAAGATCTCATCTTCAAAGCTATCATGAGCATATGGCCAAAATGAGGACACATGTGACGCGTGCTAGAGTACCGGGCCTTTTGGATCATGCCTGTGAAAATGACATGTGGGGAACCGATACTCGATCTGACTCAATCCTTCTTGTTTCGCCTGTGTAGTGTCTTTTACCATGTAAAACATGATATGAAAACCATGTTAAACCCGATATGATACTTAGCTGCTTGGAAATGATGGCTCCCCAATTGAAATTGCTCTCGGATATTGCCATGGTATATGCTAAAGGCATCCACGCCTATGAAAACTCTCAGCAGTCTTTTTCTCCATACAATCGGTAGATTAAAGCCATTAAATACATATAAGGCTCTATGAGATTTATCGTGTTGTACCAGGAATTGCTCCGGTTTGTGAAATTTTAATCTTATTTCCACCACGAGGCTAGTAACCAGCTGGTGTCATGGAACTCATAAAACCTGACAACAAAATACGTATTCAGTCTTTCCTCTGGGTTTCTGAGTTTGTAGTATTTTTGTACCTCTACTGGAAGAAATACACTAATGCATTTGCACTCCTCATTATTGACCATGCATTTCATCGCATCTGTGTGGTCAATTATCTATCCTAGGGTTTTGATGCAGGGCAGAACTGGGGTCCAACAGGCCACCAAGTGTAAATATGATCGCCTAATATTCGAGAAAACTTGGTCATCCAATAGCTTGATGTCCGGGTTGTTGTGAGGTGTAAACTTAGGGTAATCCTCTTGACTGATTTTGTTAAAAAGATCCCCCCAATGTTGTAGCATTACTTTAGATCCAGTACTTGCCTATGTGTCCCTGAACGTTGGAGGTTTGGTACACTATTTCTTGGTAGAAGTTCAGATGACTGACTCTATCTTTGAAATGAAATCAAGTTCCCTTGCGGTCGTTGGTGTCGACCCTTCATCGATCTCCAATTCTTTCATTTTGGGCATTATTGGTGAGCGTCTGGTCGTCAATTTTCTCGGAGGCATTTTTCTGCACAAAACGAAATAATAAGTTGCAGTCCAACTGCGACAAGTGTTAATCGACGGAATCATAAATGTGAACAATAAAGACCATGCTTACATCTTCCTTGCAGGAAATAACCTGCGCTTACTGGTAATTGAAGTGGCGCAATGAAATGTTACCTCTTCGATGCTCTCTCTTGCTCCTTTGTCTGCTTGGGAGATTAGTGATTTGCGAATGGAATACCATGCTTGGGCACAAACTTTGCAAAATTTAAAACATACCTACCTTGTTGCATCGAGTCTTAATTTCAGGAGTACAAATGTGATTTATACAATCTATAACAGAATCCACATCATGCTTAGGATTAAATGCAACGCGGGTTGGCGGCATAGGAGCGTGTTACTTTAGAGTTCATCATCGAATTCAAAATTTTGAAAGTTGATCAACACGTGACATCGTGGTATAGGTTACGTGAAGTTCTTAATTGTCTAACAAATCACAAACCTCATCCTTCTCTTAGTTAGAGGTGTCTCCTCAAATCACTCGAGCATTTTTCGCACTCCAACATAACTAGGATGATCGACATTGAGAATAAGAAAAATCGTTAAATGGACAATGCAACTCGGCCAGGATCGTCAGCATTAGAGGATAAAGGTTCGATCTAAAACCAAAAGTTTGGTGTTCTATAAATCAACTGGTAATTAATGAGTGTATCGGCGTCAGTGGATTATCTTTATCGTTGTTTCGTTGGCGCCTCTAGGCAAAAGTTCTGATGTTGAGCCAAACTGTCGCACAATGCTGACGTGGAGGTGTTGACGTGGAAGTATAGATATGACACAGGGGACGTCAAAAGATGACGTGGGTAATAACTGAGGAATACAAACTGTTTATGCGACAAAACAGGGGGCAGTTGATTTGACCTCTTGGGCGTGAGAAGCGTTTATTTTCGACGTCGGTGATTTCCTTTTTGACACATGTTATCGTGCCCTTTCTCCCTCTTCGTCGATGCCGACAATATGTCGACAATCAATGATTGTTGTTGCCTATGTTGACAGTTTACCTTTTGGATTTCATCGAGGTCGACGATACGTGGACGATTTTTAGAAAACTTTTTCGTAGGCTAGAATCAACAATTAGTGCACCCTTTCTCCCATTTTGTCAATGCCAACAGTACATCAACGATCAACGATTATTTTCACGGACTTATTTTCGCAAATTAGAATCATCGATGGGCGCATGGCTCTTTATAAAACAAATTTTAAGATGTGTGCAACTTAGTCTAATGCTACGTTTACTTAGAGAAAAATGTCAATATGTTCAACAAACTTCAAACCAAACTGAATGTGATCGATGATAAAAACAAAACAATAGAAAAACACATTGATCCTACACAACTGACTCCATTAAAAAATGACAAAGTGGTACCCAAAAGAAAAAATTCACAAAGATGTTTAGGGTGTTTTGAGTGCTCAACAAATGGCGATTCTCTGGGAGAAAACAAAATCTTTGCGCCTTCCCTCATGTGTAGCATGTGCAAATTGATTGAGAAACCATATGGGTGTATTCTATTCCTTTTCAACATAACCTTTTCTATCAATGTGTACACAAGCTCCCAGGTTTGTGAATCTAGATCCGCTTGGGTGGTTTATCTTTTCAATCCCCTTTCCTATTCACTGCAATCCATGAACTTCCTAGACAAGAGTTGGGTAGGGCACCCATTGGCATGAGTCCATTTATCTATCATTCCTTTATTACGGTGTTTCTCCGCTACCATCAAGCATTCATAGCCCCGACAGAGTCACCCCGACATCACAGACCTTGCTCCACTGCTAGCGAGCGTCCATAGCCTTGACGGAGCTATCTACATACTCTCTCAGACTTTACACACGTTTTATGGATCCTCTTTTTCTGGCATGAATACCAAGAGTGAATCGGAGAGGAGGATATATGTTTTTTGACAAGGTGAAATTGTTAAGGTGGAGTTTTCCCTAGATCCGTCCATAGGTACATCTGATTCTTTCCAGCTAGCCATCTTTCCATTTAGCTCTACCATGCCACTAGGCAGATATTTCATTGCTTCCCCAGGTAGTATGCTTACAAAGACAAATATGGTTCTTTGAAAATTTGTGTCTGCCCAACGTCTCTTATTTTGCATGTAAGTGTAGGTCAGAAGCAGAGTTTGCTTCACCGTATTCATTAAAGTCAACCATTGCTTTACGAAACACAACTTAATTAAAACAAAATAACAAGCAAAAGAAAGAGTGAAAAAGGAGTTTGAAAATGGTCTTCCCTAAACCCACACACTCATCCTGATCAAAAAGTATGCTAAAAAGGAAAAAATACTCAAACAAAGCATCAAAAGATTGATTTTTTATTAGGAAAAGTATTGTTTTAAGGCCTGGCCATTCACTGGGAGGGTGTCAGATTCCCCCCTCAGATTTTGCAACCGGTATGTGCCTGCCTCGATCTTCTCGGCCACCTGAAAAGGTCTGAGCCACAAATTTTGGAACTTTGAGTGTTTTCCTTTGGACTCGTTTGCTTTATCCCACTTCAAAACTAGGTCCCCTACTTCGATTTTTTTTTCTTTGGCCTTATGTTTGTCAAACCATCTTTAAACTACCCACTGATGAGCGATGAACTTAACTTTACCCTTTTCCCTTTCTTCATCTAGCATGAGAAGGGTATCAATCCTTTGTTGGATAACAGATGAGGGCTGACCTCTCGATGCCTGAGCAAGTTATAAAGATGGAAGATACAATATGTTTGGGATAATGGCTTTGTGTCCATATACTAGAGAGTACAGAGAGTTCCCTATGGCCTCTTTAGGCGTTACTCTATCGACCCATGGGGAATTATGAAGCAAATTGTGCCAATTCCTTTTATTTTCAACAACTGTTTTTTTTTTTTTTTTTTAATCCTCACCAAGTTGTTATTAGTTGACTCTGCTACCCCATTCCCTTGCGGATAGTAGTTTGCAGAATATCTTATTATGATCCCCTTATCAAGGGAAAATTCTGTCAACAACGTGGAAGAAAAGTAGGCAGCATTGTAAAAAATGAGAACGGAGGGTAACCCAAACCTTATTATTAGTTGTTGTTCTAAAAATTGGATTATTACCTTTCCATTAATGTGCATGAGAGGGATGGCCTCCGTCCATCTTGTAAAGTAATATGTAGCAGTCAAGATATATTTATGATGTTTCGAAGAATTGGGAGTAATTTCTCCTATGAAGTTTATTCCCCATTCTTCGAATGGTCTGGATATGGTCGTTGATTGGAGTGGAACGACTGCCCTCTTTTCCCTACCGACACTTATTTGACAAGATTTACATTTCACGACATATGCATGAGCGTATGTTAACAGAGTAGGCCAATAATAACCAACCCTTAATATTTTGTGAGTTGTGGTTTCTCCTGCGAAATGTCCACCCGCTGGACCATCATGGAGTTCTCTTTGTACCTTTTCTGCATCATCGTGTTCAAGACATCTAAGGAGTACTCCATCATAATTTACACAAAAAAACACATAATTTATGAGGCGATATTGAGCAGATTTTAGCCTGAGAGCTCTCCTTTATCTAGGGTTTAGGTTCTCCGGACAAGTTCCATGATGTAGGATATAAGACAAGTTTCCATACCATGATTCTTGCTCAGGAGGTACATATAAGGCTTCATCGCACCATAATTACAACTCATTTTCCCAACCAGAGTCTTCTGCGTTAATAATATCTTGGGCCTCAACAACCAGTTTGCACAATCCTTGACCCTTGACTATTTTGGAAGGTTTTATGTCTAGATCAAATTCTTGGACGACAACCATCCAATTTCTTCTTCTTTCTCCCATCTCCTATTGATTGAACAATGATTGGACCGTGGGGTGGTGCACTATGACTTTAGTGTGATTCTTCAGAATATAGGATCTGAAATGTTTGACCGCTTTATATATTGCGTAAGCCTATTTGTATATAAAAGGGTAGTTCGATTCGGCTCCTTGGAGGTTAGTGCTCATAAATGATACCGATGCCTCATTGTTTTCATCATCCTTCTAGTTAAGTACCACAACCAAGGATTGGTCAGAAGCAAAGGTATAAAGGAAAAAATCTTTGTTGAAATCAGGGCTTCATAGCATTGGTGCTTGGGAGATGGAAGTTTTGATGTTGTTGAAAGCATACTTCTTTTCTTCATCCCATTTGAACTCTACATCTTTGCGAATCTTTTTTTGTAAGGGTTTAACCGTTTCAGTGAAATCAAGAGTAAATTTTCTCACAAAGTTGATTTTCCCAAAGAAAGATTGCATGGCCTTTTTATTGTATGACAAGGGGAGTTGAGTTATCGCTTTTATCCTCTCAAGGTCGATGTTAATTCCTTCTTGAGACATAATATGACCTAGTAGTTTCCCTTCCTTGACGCCAAAGACGGTTTTCTTAGGGTTCAAAGATATTCCATATTTCCCACACCATTCAAAAAATTGAGTCAAATGTTGAATGTGCTCTTCCTTATCTTTTGAGTATATTGTTACGTCATCCAAATAGACTACCACACACTTGTTATTCAATTGCCGAAAAGCTACATCCATGGCCCTCTGGAAGGTCGCCCTTGCATTAATTAGCCTAAAGGGCATGTGTTTATAAGCAAAGGTTCCCCACTTGGTTCGAAAGGTAGTTTTTAATCAATCATCTTTTGAGACCAAGACCTGGTTATATCCCGAGAAACTGTCTATAAGGGAAAAAATTTAAGATCCTGATATTGTTTGTAAGAGTTGTTCCATGGGTGGGACTGGGTAGTTATCTTTTTCTGATGCTTTGTTAAGGTTTTTGAAATCCACGCACAGATAGATCTTCCTAGACTTCTTTCTGACATGAACCAGATTAGCTACCCAGGTAGAGTGTCTTACCTAAAAGATAATCTTAGCATCTAATAATTTCTTAAGCTCTTGATACATTAGAGGTTCCAGAGATTGGTGGTACTTCATAAGATTTTGTTGGAAGGGTTTTATTCCAGATTTTAACGGGATCATGTGATGGATAATGCGAGTATCGTATGTTTTCAATTCTCGGTGAGACCAAGCAAAGACATCTTGATATTCTTTAAATAGTTTAAGATATGATTTCTTGTCTTCTTTGGACACTATCTTGCCTAAATTGACATTCTTAGGATTCTCGTGGGTGCCTAGGTTTATAGTTAAGTATATAGGGCACAAGCTCCCTGTTTTTGCATTCTTTGGCCCTCAGAAACTTTCCCTCAAGTAAAAAAGGTTCTCCAGATTGTAAACTGCTTTAGGTATCGTGTCAAAATTGGGTTTGTCATCATAATGATATATTCCCTTCTTTTGTTCGTGGAGATCTAATTCTGTGAGTAGTTCTTGGAATACTTCATCATCAATGGCCAAATCCCTAAAATTCTCCTGATTTGTCAGGAAATCTACAATTTGTTCATCCCCTTCAAAAACTTTCTAGTTAGAAATGTTGTTAGGTATCAAAGGTTTATAGAGAAGTTCCATTGCGAACCTCGATGCTTCATAATCTTCTAAAGGAGATAATATTGAGACTACGGTGGCTAGAGCATGGGCAAGGGTATTTTTTGTCCTGGGAACAACGGTAATGTTGAAGGCCTCAAAATTGTCTATTAGTCTGTGTACATCTTGATGGTAATTTCTTAAGTGAGGTGAATTGCAATGGATACTATTCTTCACTTGCCTAATGATAATTTCAGAGTCTCCAAAAATTTCAATTCCTTTATGTTTAATTCGATGGCCTTCTTTAGTCCATGGACTAGAGCTTCATATTCAACAATGTTATTAGTGCATTCGAATTCTAATCTGCAGGATAAGAAGTTTTGTTTCCCCTTTGGGTCAATGAGGATGCATCCCGCTCTCGAACCTTCTTGCGATTTAGAGCCATCAAAGTACAACATCCAAATTTTGGGAGGAGAATTTCTAACTTCTTCATGTCTTGCTATTTTTTCAATTTCAACCTCCTTGTCTGCTACTCCTCTCGGAGAATCTTGACAAAGGATGCTTTCTTCTACGACCACTAGTAAGTCTATTTGAAATATCATTTCGAATTTTTGTGTGGAAGGTATGTGAGACATGTGAGGGGCGAAATTACCGAAATTAGAATCAAATGAGTAGTTTCCTAACATGGGGAACTCTGTTGACGAGGGTTCATTTGGGGTCTCTAAATCAATGATGGTATGTTTGAGGTATCTTTCTCTGTCAATCCTGATCATGTTTGTATGTCCTTTCAATGGAAACCAGAGGTGAGACTAGTCGGTACTAAAGTATTCATTTAATTTCTCAAACCAGTCTCAGATAAGTAGCATTCCACAGGCCTCTGAGATGTCTACCACGATTATGTCAATTACTTGAACAAATTTGGGGTGTGTAGCAATTTTGATCATGACATATTTCAGTTCCCCAGTGACCTTTACCTGAGTCCTATCTAGATGTATAACATGTTTATCACTTTTGACCGGGGTTGCATTCAGTTTCTTGCAGATTGTTAATGGCATGACATTTGAAGATGCCCTTGAATCAACTAGGAAATTATGTGGATTTCTATTAAAAACATCAAATGTTAAGAGGAAAGGAGGAACAAAAGGCCTTCCTTTTTTATCTAAAGAACAAGCATTCACATTCGACTTATTAATTAAGCCTGTGGGAGATGGGGTGTCGCCTTGATTAATGTTTTTCATAGAGGTATCTGTTAATTTTAAGTCCTGTAACAAAAATTCCTTTTGTTGAGGAATCCCTCACATGTCCGTGACATACACGTTAGATTTCATCTTCTTCAAGTCTTCTACTACGTTGTAGTCTAGCTTAGGCGTTTCTCGTGTATGTATGTTTGTGGGATTTTTTGGGGAAGAAAATAGGGGTTTGGGTGATCGGTCGCTTGATTCCCTCGAGATGATTGAGTAGTGGTGGGATTACTTTAGATAGGTTGACTTTTACTTTGCGGCTGTATAGCCATAATTTTAACCCGGGGTCCCTGCACCTCAACAACGTCGTTGAAAGGTATCAGGTGATTGATATACCATAACAACATGGCAGTCTCTTCAGGTGGTTCTTGATTTTATTGATCAGTGACACCCATTGTTGAGCCAGTGGGTTGTTCGATCAGAGAACATTCATCTAGGAATCGGTTAGCCATTAGATTCATAGCATGGAACCATTAGGGGCAGTCCCTTTCTGAATGTTTTTCTTGATGGCATGTACAGAAGGAGTCAGATGTTACGTTCCCTAAGTCGACGTTCAGGTTGGATGGGGGAGGTTTTATAGCCTTGAAAGGTGGGTTCCTTTTAAAAAAAGGTTTATAAGGCCTTTGGCTTTGGTTTCCTTCCCTGACACTCCTTTTCATATCTACGATCTCATTGGAAAGTTTTTTTATCATCCGCTGCAAGTTTTCTAGGTCCCCTCCCTCTTTCTTGAGACCTTGTTTTGTTTGTTTGCCTAGGGGTCTTGTTAACAAAAGTTCTCTCTTAGGTAGAGGTTGGGTTTCCTTTTTTATTAGTGAGATCTGACCTTCTTTGCATCCTTTCATTTGGAATTCAATCATTTTAGATTCTTTGAAATTTTCAACTAGAGTATGTTTGGCAACCCTTTTTACGAACATGGAAATAGAAGTCAGGAGAGCATTAGCTTATACTTCAATCTGCAACTCCTGAGTAGGTTTAGACTTGGGTTGGACTTTGTTCAAAATGACAGTGAACCTTTGGTTGAAATCTTTGACCTTTTCTTTTGAACTCATAGTGGTGGCGAAAAGTTCAGCCATTAAATCTCTTGTAGTAGTTTCCTCATCAAATTTGTCCAAGAAATCCTTTTGAAACTATGTCCAACTAGTTATTGAACCGACTGGTAGGTTGAAATACCAAGTCGAGGCTGGATTTTCAAAGGTATAAGGGAAAATTCTGCATACCACATCTTTGTGTTGCACATTCATTAACCTTATAGCTAATATGAACTTCTTAATATGGTCTTCAGGCAGTCCGAAGGTTTTGGGGTCAAATTTAGGAAGTAGTTTTTCTGGATGTCTGGGTAGGTTAAGCACCCGTCCTGGGATTGGCAAAGCATTTCTTGCCAACTATGGTTGATTATCTCTAAGTTGTTCTTTGTTTCTATCATTATTATCCCGCATGTCTTCTGATTCAGAACCTGATCGATCTGAGTTAGACTCTTCCTCTTCAGATTCAAAATCGTCAGGTTCAAAGTAATTACCAACTGGTGTTTTGGGTATCATATTAAGGGGTTGTTTTATCTCTATGAGGGAAAAATCTATCAAGTCTTCCACCATGTGAAAAAATACCTGGTCAGGGGTGTCAACAAATGATCTGCTTATTTGTTTTCTTCGAGGAAGTAAAGAAGCTAAAGATAATGCTCTGATATGTTGGGCATAAGCTCTGGTGATTCTCTTGAACTTATTAACTCTTCATGGGGAAGAGTGTAAGGTATTTTAGCGTATACATGTTCTTCATCTTCGTGTTGAGGTGAGTTACTCATAGCGGGAGTACTCTCTGTATGTGGATTGTCTTGAGAATGACTAGCCATACATGTGAGTTGTTTTGAATCTATAGGATTTGCGGAATATATTATCAGAAATATTATTATCCATTCATTCGTTCAGGCCCTCCTTCTAGCACCAATTATGTTGAGGGGTCTAAAGATCTCTTTGACTCAACAACATGAACCAAACCCGCTTGAGAGGCCCAATTAGACTTGCAAGTGTTTACTGAGTGGTATGGTTCTCCAAATTCGTGATCTGGCTGGCTTTATCGATGGGCTTTAATTGTGACCGATAGATATGTCTTTCGGTGAAACCTTTCCTTGGGCTATGCATTTATTTTTTTTTGTTCTTTTTATCATTAATGGGAAATAAAGGTGGAGCCTAAGCTAAATGACAGAGAGAAGTTACAATGTATGGGAGGAAATTGGGTTTTGGGATAACCTTTTATACCTCAACATGCAGACAATGAGGATCGAAACTACTTCAAGCTAGCAATAATACTATTTGACTTGTAAACATTCAACATCGTCTAAGATAACGGTTTCAGAAAGAAAATATATACGTGACAAGAAATTAGTGCAAGAAAAACAATTTTCAATGATCTACCATCAATCACATATTAACACAATCGATTTATATTCATCAATTAGAATAAAAGAACAACCACAACCTTATAAGATAACTTAAATAACATATACAACAACTCTTACTCAAATCAACAACAAAACATTGAATTCGAAGACAAAGATAATCCCCTTCGGTCCAATCACATTCATGCCTCAGATGAAAAAAGTGTCTTTGGTTCTAAACAAAACTTCTAAGTTAAAATAACTTGCAGATAAATAATTCTCTTACAATATTTCAGAAAAAGTCTTTCTCTCTAAAACCATCGACCTTGATCTCAAGGTCGGTTCTCTTATTTATACAATAACTGTAAACTAAAAATAGCTACTAAGTTATGATAAGTCCAAAAAACAACACGTGGTTGACTTTATCTATCTGTTCTCTTTTGCTTTTCTTTAGATCATCTGGTTGTTTTATTGAAGTGGATTGTTCCTCTCACATTCTGACCATCTGCAGAAGAGATCTTCGCATGTATTTGCATATGGGAACCTGTGTTGATCGATCGGAGCAGAGAGGACCTGCTTCATCTCAATTGCCCATTCTTTATACTTGATCAGTTTGACACTCAAGCTCTGTAAGATTGCAAGAGCTTTAATCAGAGGCTCCATGCACTTCTTCACTTGACTTGGGATCATGCTTGAAACCTACGAAATCTTCGTTTCATACACTTGGTCTTGCTCTGCATGTTGCTTAACTATGTCAAGTAAATCGACAAAATCCTCTGGTGGGCCAAACTCTGGCAAGTCGATATTCCTCATTTCCCAATTGATTTTCTCCCAACTTGTCTCACACTCTTCCCATCTTTCCTGCATTTTTCATCGAGGTTCCTAGACCATGCTTACCCAGTGTTCAACTGCCTTCCTTATTGGGGCGATGTTGATTTACATCAACACTCGGATGCCATGCTCTTCTGTATCTCGACCCCTTTATACTTCGTTGATGTAGTCTATCCGTTCCAAGGCTTGATGTGCCTTCTCATACCATCGTTGCATGTCTTTACAGGTTTCCAACCCCATAAGAGTATATTCTTGGAAATCGGCTATGCGAGCGATGAAGAGGTTTTTTTCCCCTTTGAATTGTGCATACATCTCTCGAAAATCACACTTCAAGAGTACACACGCCTATGTTGAATTTTGTTAATACTCTGCTTGATGTCGCAAATGGTCCAACTCTTTCTTCATGGTGGTTGCCTCCCTTTCATCCCTTTTTTCCCTATCTAAAGTGGCATCGGTTATGGCCATCCCTGCTGCTATTAGCTCAATCATCTTATCACTTTCTGTGTCAAATAGGGTCTCCTCTGTGGTTATGAACAAGGTGCTATCGAGCGTGATCTTCCTTTTCTTGATTGTTCTTCTCATCACAACTTTCCTTTTCCTGTCATAAGAAATTGCCTGTATATCAGTGACTTTGTCTATTGGTTCCAGAATTTGTTGATCTCCTGAGGACAAAGTATTTCCTAGGCTTCCCGCCATATAGAGGTGTCCCATGGCAGGTTCTCTATCCCTTTCAAGGGTAGGCACCCGACTTCCTTCCTTCTCAATCAATGGTTTTTGTGGTAATGTTGTTGCATCAACTTGTTATGTTCCATGGCTTGGTTCGCTTAGTTCCATAGCAGGGGAATTTCTTGTATTTTCTAGTGACTTGGCATTTTGCTGCTCCTTGTTGGCTGACGAATTCTTTGTCCTAGATAGAGAAGTTGGCGAAGGATCGATTTTGGCTGGGAGTTCGACTATTGGGATGCCAATTTCTAGTTTCCCCATTCCTTCTTCTTGTTAACGTGTATCCAAGTCTCTCTTAGAGTTGTCCTCATAACGTTGTGTTGCCAGTTAATTGAGAAATAAAATGTCAAGAGTGTTCCTAGCTTCCAGGTCGCCTGCTTGGGGATTTGGGACCAAATCGTCGGAAGTTGGAGCAGATGTTTCCCTTGGTTTCTCCTCCTATGTGATTGGCACCGGGGTTATGTACAAAGCTTCTGAACCTTCCTCATTGTAATATATGGTGATTAAATCTACGATGACAACATGCATACTCGTCCCAATTGATGCTCTCACCGACCTTCGCTAAGTTGTAGTAGTCATCGATGATCCTGCCTGTGGTGACATAGGGTTGGTGTTTTCTTAGGCAACACTCTCTTTCGGTAGAATTCTCTTTGAATTATTTAGTTCTGCCTCATCGTTTGTATCGGCCAGGGTAATTCTCAAGGGTCCTATCAAAGGATTAAGTGTGGGATCTTCCCCTAATATTTGCATAGCTCTCTCGACTTCTTCTAGTAACAATTTCCTCCTTTTATGTGCCTTTACCGCTTCTGTTGCTCGGTCTTCTTCTCTTACTCTAATGGCTTCTTGAGCAGTGTGCTCTATTGTCTCAAATTTTTCATCCATGGTCATTGCTTTGAATTTGGTCATATTTGGGTTAACGCTTCTATAAAGCACTTCCTCCCAGTATTGGGCACCCTCGATAAAGATCTCATCTTCGAAGCTATCATGAGCATATGGCAAAAATGAGGACACTTGTGATGCATGCTGGAGTACTAGGCCTTTTGGATCATGCTTGCGAAAATGGCTTTGGGGAACCAATACTTAATCTGACTCAATCCTTCTTGTTTCACTTGTGCAATGTCTTTTACCATGTAAAATCGGATATGAAAACCATAGGGTATGAAAGCCCTATTCTTATCCTTTACCAAAGAAGCATTATAGCCTTGTAGAATGGCCTGGTAACAAATTTATCCCAATATGAGACAGTTTGGGACATGAACGAGGAGTAGGTGTGGTGCACTAGTAGGCCCAAACACTTTGATATAAGTGCTTGTTTCTTCAAAATACAAGTTGCCAACTTTGGAAATCATCTTTTTGGCTGCCGGTGAAAGCCTTGGGAATTATTTTCTAAATATAATGAAGTGCACTCAGGCTATGAACTCATCACATATCATGGAGTAAAAAAAATTGTACCTATTTTCCCACAAAATGTTGAAATAAACATGCACGGGTAACTCGACAACATTCCAGCTTAAATTCATACTTGTGAAAATGTTTCTCATGTAGCTTACGTTCAACAGGTAAGATGTCATGTAGAAAATTGATGTTTCTCCATATTTTGGTGTCTAGGCCTATAGGATGTTGATACTAAGCTACTTGGAAATGATGGCTCCCCAATTGAAACTGCTCTCGGAGATTGCCATGGTATATGCTAAAGGCATCCACGCCTTTGAAAACTTTGAGCAATCTTTTTCTCCATACAATTGACAGATTAAAGCCATTAAATACATATAAGGCTCTCTAATATTTACAGTGTTGGACCATCCATTGCTCCGATTTGTGAACTTTTTATCTTCTTTCCACCACGAGGCTAGTAACCGACTGGTGTCATGGAACTCATAAAACCCGACCACAAAATCTGTATTCAGTATTTCCTTTGGGTCTCTGAGTTTGTAGTATTTTTGTACCTCTACTAGAATAAAGACACCAACACATTCACCCTCCTCATTATTGACTGTGCATTTCATCACGTTTGTGTGGTCAATTATCCATCCTAGGGTTTCAATGCAGGGAAAAACTGGGGTTCGACAAGCCACCAAGTGCAGATATGATCGCCTAACATTCGGGAAACCTTGGTCATCCAATACCCCGACGTCCGGGTCACTGTGAGGTGTAAACTCGAGGTAATTCTCTTGATTGATTTTCTTAAAAAAATCCCCCAAATATGGTAGCATTACTTTAGATCTAGTACTTGCCTCTGTGTCCCTGAACACTGGAGGTTGTGTAAACAATTTCTTGGTAGAAGTTCGAATGGAATACAATGCTTGGGCACAAACTTTGAAAAATTTAAAACATACCTACCTTGTGGCATCGAGTCTTAAATTCAGGAGTACATATATGATCTATACAATCTATAATAGAATCTGCATCGTGCTCGAGATTAAATGCAACGCAAGTTGGCAGTGTAGGAGCGTGTTAATTTAGAGTTCATCGGCGAATTCAAAATTTTGAAAGTTGATTGACGTGCAATGTCATGGTATAGGTTATGTGAAGTTCTTAATTGTCTAACAAATTGCAAACCTCTTCCTTCACTTAGCTAGAGGTGTCTCCTCAAATCACCTGACCATTTTTCACACTCCAACAGAACTAGTATGATCGGTATCAAGAATAAGCATGATTGTTAAATGGACAGTGCAGATTGGCTAGGATCGTCAGCATTGACAGATAAAGGTTTGATCTAAAACCAAAATTTCGGTGTTCTAGCAATCAACTGTTAGTTAATGAGTGTATCGACATCGACGAATTGTCTTTGACGTTGTTTTGTTGGCGCCTCTAGGAAAAAGTTTCGATGCCAACCCAAACTGTTGCACAGTGCTGACGTGGAAGTTTATATATGACACGGGGGACGTCAAAAGATGA
>ML777961.1:130740-147616 GCA_009831015.1 Picea engelmannii
TAAGTGTCTTAGGTGTGGGACAATCAATTATAGCTTGGATCTTTTCCTAGTGAACATGTACCCCTTTTTCCCCAATAATGTGTCCCAAGTAAAGAACTTCACTCATCCCAATTTCACATTTTGACTCCTTGGCATATAATGATTGTTCCTCCATGATTCTGAAGATCTCATCCACATGTTTGAGGTGATCTTCCCATGTCATATTGTAAATCAACAAGTCATCAAAGAAGACTAGTAGGGACTTCCTCAACCGTTTGTTAAAAACATGGTTCATGCAGGATTGGAAGGTGGTTGGCATATTGGTCAACCCAAAAGGCATGACAAGGAACTCATAATTCCCATAGTGGCATATGAAAGTTGTCTTTTGTATGTCATGTTCCCTCATCCTGATTTGATGGTATCCAGAGCGCAAGTTAGTCTTGGTGAAGTACACTGCGCCATGTAGCTCATCCAATAACTCATTTATCCTGG
Source organism: Picea engelmannii (assembly GCA_009831015.1). Lineage (NCBI taxonomy): Eukaryota > Viridiplantae > Streptophyta > Pinopsida > Pinales > Pinaceae > Picea > Picea engelmannii. The sequence goes on from ML777961.1 coordinate 131,212, forward strand.
GAATGAGATACCTTGTTTTTATGGTCTTATTATTCAAGGCTCTGTAGTCAATACACGTGGACATAGTTCCATCTTTCATCTTTACCAACACTGCTGATGATGCAAAGGGATTTGAACTCGGTCTAATATGCCCCATAGCTAATAGTTCTTTAATAGCACTCTCAATTTCATCCTTATGCTTCTTGGGGTGCCTCTATGGTGTAGTGATGACCGGCTTGTCCCCCTTCTTCCAATTCTACGACGTTTTCAAACCCTCTATCTGGTGGTTTCCCTGGAGGAATCGATTCAAAAACCTTCTTCTGCTTGTGAAGTGTTTTTTGTATGTCTAGAGGATACTGCTTGTGCTCTTCATGATTCGTCTCCATAATAAAACATTATGTTGCATATACCACCTCCTCTCACTTAAATATTGCATGCATTCATTTAGCTCTTACCACTCTAGGTGCTTCTCCTGTCATCCCCTTAAGTGTGATCCTTTTTCCATTTTCTGTGTTGAAAGAAATCTCCATGGTTTTGTAGTTGGTGGTGATTGGTCCCAATATGCTAAGCCCCTGTACACCCAGTATGATGCTTGTATATGGTATATCCACTACATAGAAATACTGCGTCAAAGTGTACCTACCAAGGGTCAAGCTCATCTATGGAATATACTTGTCACAAGCCATAGTGCATCCTCCTGGTACCTCAACCAAAAACCCCTAAAAGTCCATGGTGGGAATTTGTCTCCTTTTTACCATACCAATGTCAATGAAATTATGAGAAGCTCCTCCATCAACTAGTATTATTTCTCAATGTCCCTGCACAACTCCCTTCATCCGAAAAATATTAAAATTGGTCACTCTATTAATGGATGCAATGTTAGTCTTCTTAATCCCTACAACATGGTGCGTGGGTCCCTCTTCTTCCTGTGCATGTGAGACATGTTCTTTCTCTCTTTGATTCATCTCTATGTTATGAATGGATCCACTTTCCTCATCATCTATCTCATCTTCACTATCAAAGACTAATTCTATATAATTAATTTTTCCCTTACCCATACATCTATGAACCGACTGCCATGGATCCTTGCAAGTAAAGTATAGTTGCTTCCTTCTTAACTCCCTTCTAGTAGTTTCACCCATATTCCCTTTGCCCTTGTCAAACTGTCTGGTTTCTCGCCCTCTTGGAATTATTGGGGATCTAGTGTGACCTTGTTTTTATAGGATGCCCCTACTAAATCTTTGGTGCACTCAATAACATCCTGTAAAGTTATAGGCTTGAAAGCCTTAACCCATCCACGTAAAGACTCAGTGGAACCTTCTATGTACATAATAAATAACCTGGATTCTAACATATATGGAACCATAAGTCCTACTCTCTGAAACTCCTCAATGAATGCTTCTACTGACCCTGTTTGTCTAATCTGTGTGAGCTCCTTGAAATGAAGTTCTGGATCCTCCCTATCAAATATGTCGGTGAGTCTCTAGGTGAAGTCAATGTATGAAGTGACATGTTCATGACCTAGAGTGGTCATCCCATGAAACCACCAGTCATGCACTTTACCATTCAAGTGTAATGTTGCAATATTGATGGCCTTATTCTCTTCCATGGGGTTCAACTGAAGGTAGGCATCCATTTTTTGTACCCAAGCCTTAGCTGAAATTTGACTGGATCGATCAAAGTGGGGAATCTCTATTATTCTTTCCTTACACCCCAACTCATTGTCAGCTCTGTAGTGTCCCTTAGACTTCCGCTTGTACATGATGTGGAAATACTCTCCCAAGGAAACCTATATTCTGGAACCCACACTTAGAGAGTTATATGCTCTCTCCATATCCTCCCATTCATTCTCAATGTCTCCATGCCCAAAGACATTGTGTCCCTTGGTCGTACCTCTAAGAAGGTAGGAATATATGGCCTATGTGTGGTCCTAATAGCCATGTGGGAATGATAATGTGTGCCTCTAGATGATTTGGGGTGCTCTGTATGATATTTGTACCCAGATTCCTCATCATGACCTGTTCCCCTTGAGATCCACCAAATCCTTGGTTTCCTCCGAATACGGGTGGCTCCTTGCCACATCTTTGGTCCATCAAGAACTGCGAGAGGATACCTTGATGCTTGTGTTGTTCCTCAATTATTTCCATCATTCTCTCTTGTCCACTCTGAAAATTTCCAAAGGATATCTTTAGTTCTGCCAGTCCCATAGACAAATGATTTTGCATCTCCTCCAAATTGCATTGCATAATAACCTGGTTATTCTGTAGTGTGTCATTTACTATTTGAATCACCTTTTTAGCTAAAATTGTTGCTTCCTTTGATATTTCTTTCTCTGTTTAATGGGTTTCCCCCATGCTTCCTCATGGCTCTTCTTCTTTTGGAATATCAGAATAAGGTTGTCCCCCATGGCCTCTCATTTTGGTCATTAGTTTAATCACAGGTTGGCAAAGGAATTTTCTCTGATACCATTGTAATGTTCCCAAGTAGATTGGATAAGAACTTAATGGTTTTTTGTTGTTTGTGTGTACTATTTGTTGTTATTTTTTGGAAGATTATTCCCCAGAGTTGCACTAGAGGTGTTTTAAAGAGTTTTATAGCATGTAGAAGATGGGCATATCACAACAATAGATGGAAATACAATATACAATAAAATAACACAAAGGAGTAACCAAAACACTTCAGATCTGACCTTTATTTATTTAATAAGCTGATCTCCATACATGAGATATACATATATGAAATAGTAGGTAAGAAATATAGAAGCTTGGGCTGAAGATGCCTCCAAGAAACAAGTAAGGAGAGTTTTGAGTCCTCCTGGGCCTCCAATGACATCATACCAAACTGAACAAGATCAATTTCTTTCCCTTCTATAAACTGGCATCCAGATCTGGCTGTAGTTGCACCCACACCTGGATTTATAGACTCTAGGAAATTAAGCCTCTTCAAATCCGACCTCTAAACCCTTGAAATTTGTTGTAGAATTATAGATATGAGGTTGTAGGACCAATATGATGAGATCCCCAACCAAAAGTAAGAGATCTGACCCTCAAAATCACTAAACCTTCAAGAGAAGTTGCACCCTCCTTCATAAATTCACCTAACCATGAGAAATAATAAATATCCAGAGAAAACACCCCCAAAAATGATGAGAAATGGTGCTATGGTGATGGAAAATCCTTCTAGAAAAGGTTTCGCTTCAGATCTACCTTCTCCTAATAAGATCGAACTCTTCTCTCTTCAACAATGTGCCCTATCTGCAGAAAACCTCCAAACTTGCACCTTGTCTTCACAATACCTCCTGAGATGGATCTGAAACTGAGTGGAATGGTGAGGGTGGGATCTTTTACCACCTTGACCCGCTTGGATTAGGAATGGATGAATCTTTCACCTCCTTGCTGATATCTAGGGTTTAGTGATACAAAACCCTCAAACGCCCAAGCTCTCAAGCTCACGAGTGCAAAAGACAAAATGATCAAGAATGAGGCATGAGGTGCCCTCCTCTCCTTTTCTACCTCCAATTCTAATTTTCACTTAAGTTAATTAATTGGCTTCTAAAGTCATTCACCTTTATTTTTCCAACTTAGCCAATTATCTTTTATTTTCCTTTTTTTCTTAAGTCACTTTAATAATATAACTTTCTCAATGAATCTTTTTTGCCTCTTAGTTCACTTTTATTTTATTGAGACTATAGTCTAGAGGGAACAACTAGAATACTAAGTCTCTCAAGGCCCCTGTCACTTGGCAGGGGACATTCATCACCTTATTTCACTATTTTTCTTCCTGGCTGGCACCAAAATTTCCACCCACTCTGAATATATCAAAGGTACTATAATCTTAGCATCCAGTAATCTTTTTAACTCTTTGTCATTGATAGGCAAATACATAGGATTAAACTGTCTCATTTTCTGCGTGAAAGGTTTAGAGCCCATTTTCAAAGGAATTTTGTGTTGAATTATTTCAGTGTCAAAAATCTTAAGGTCTTCTTATGACCAAGCAAAAATAGCAACAAATTCCCTCATAGGTTTAACATACTTGCTTCTTTTCTCTTCTGACAATGCTTTGGACAATTTTATAAACTTTAGATCTGCATCAGTGCCAATATTGCAATCAAACACATCCTTTTCCTGATTCTGAATTGAAGATTTTTTGGATACATCATTGCTATCAAAGAGTCTTTCCAGTGGGACCAAACCTTTTAGAATGTGATTTGTCTTTAAATCCACAATTTATGCCATGCTACTTTATTCTGAAAATGAACATTTGATTGAATTTCTGTCGCACATTTTCATTCTCCTTATCAATAGAAATTGCAGAAAATTCATCAATTCTTTCTAGAAACCTTTTCTATTCTTGGTCATCACTGAAAACTTGGCATTGTTTGATGTTATCTGGGATTAAAGGCATGTGATTAGCTTCAATTTCATATGTCAAATTGGAACATAACAAAGTCTTAAAATTGCTAGCTTCTAATGCTAGTGAATCTGTTTGCTCATTAAATTTCCTCCGAACAAATGTGATATCAAAAGACAAAAATAAGTTTTCAACAAAATCCCATACCTCATTCCTGTATTGCTTTAATATTTACTTCTTTGTCTGGTAAATATTCTTGACTTGATGGATGACTAATTCATAATCTCCAAAAACTGATATTTTTTCAATTCCCATATCTTTGGAGCTCTTAATCCAACCAAAAATGCTTCACATTCTGCAATGTTATTGGTAGTTTCGAATTCCAATTTATAGGACATAGATATAACTTCTTTAGAAGGAGAAATAATTACAACCCCAACACCTGATCCTTCTTTTGAACATGAACCATCAATTTGTTTTTTTTCACACTAAGTTTTCCATATCCTTTGATTGCTTACCAATGAGCTTGTTACTTGATGGTTCAGGAACATCATCACTAATATGAAATATGGTTGAGCCAGTTTCATCGTCTACAACATAGTTAGGGTGATTTCTTGGATTGTCATGATCACTTACAATATAATCAAGTTAGACTTCCCTGTATGGTTTTCAATGTTCTCCCCCAAAAATATGTATGGTAGCATATGTCATATCCATTTGCAAAGATCCTCCCACCTTTTTACCGAAGACCTAGACAACAACATTCCAAACTTTGGTGGTATATCAACCACTACAATGTCCATAACAACACTCTTCATTGGCAGCTGAGACAATGTTACAACCAAATCTTTGATAACTCCTAAACACTTGAATTTTTTAGAGTCAAAGGAATAAAGATCTAGGTAAGGTTTTGTGATATCTAAACCTAACTCATCCATAACCACCTTCGACATTACATTATGTGAGGCTCCAGAGTCCATGAGACAATTATGCATGATTTTACCATAAATGTTTAGGGATATATAAAATGGTGGTGAAGAATCGGATTTATTTTCAACATGTGGACCAATTGTGATAACAAGATTTTCATATTGCAAATTTACTATATCTGAAGAGATAAAAGGTACATGAGATTGAAAAACCTTCAAGATATAATGTTTAAAGGGCTCATTCTTCATTAGCTCCACCAAAGGCACAAGGATTTTAATTTTATTTATCTCATGCTCCATATTAAAAGGAGACAACTGTCTTTCTATTTCATTTACCTCTGAAACACCTGCCTTGATAGGATGTTGACGTTGATCTGATTTGCTTGGCCCCTGCTTGGATGGAGTATTTGTCTTCTTATTATGAGTTTGTGCATTTGGTTTCAACCCACTTTGTTTAGACCTTAAATCATATTTATTATGAGGTTCATTCTAAAAAAATTCCTCTTCTTGATCATCAAACTGATTTGATATCAAAGAATATTCATATTCCTGTTGAGTCAAGTGACTAGTAGGAAGCTCAGTTCCATTTAAAATAACTGTAGAATTTTCTTCGACATCATCACTTTCTTCCATCTCTTCAACCACATTATTCTAGAAAGGGGAAAAATCATTTGATCTTCATGATTCCTTCTTTCTTTTTGCATGATATGAGGAGCATTATGTGGTCTTCTGAACTGATTTGGATTCTTGTTCCCACCCTCATGAGTAGGTCTATTCGGCTACTTTACTTCTAATTTCAATCTGGCAAATTCTGATGTTATAGTCTTCAACATTTTATCCATTTTACTAATTTTTGGATTAGATGTTGTTGTATTGGAAGAAGATGGGACATCCTCTTTTTGCTTCTTTATGTCTCTGTCAGATTTAGTCTTTAATCTATCTGTTGCTAGAATATTTGACTCTACCTCAACAGTTGCCCCTTGCATCGAGCTCAAAGTAGCAGATATTATTTCTCTCAATAAAAGAGAAAATTCAACATCAAAGGCATTAGAAAAATTAATTTTAGCAAAGGTTTCAATGGGCTTGATTTCATCAGGGATTTTGGTATACATTTTATTGAACCCTTTAGTAAAATCTAACACAGACTCACCATTTTTTCTTTTTAGGGCTCCAAACTCAATGATATAATACAAGTAATCCTTTTTGTCTCCCCACCATTTCAGAAACGTCTCATCTAAAATGTCAATATCTGGAATAGAACCTGGAGGAAGACCTCATAAACATTTTCTTACTTCTCCATCTAGACTTTGAACAAACACTCTCATTCAAACATTCAATTTCTCTATATTAAAGTTATCTGCAAACTGTAAAAAAAAATCTAAGTGTTATTTAGCAGTAACATCTCCATCCCCATTGAATCTGGGCAAGTATTTCATGTAATCTATGGTTGGAAAAGATCTTAAGACTTGAGGTAAAACCAAGGGTGCATATCTAGTAGCAATGATAGCATCCATCCTATTTACAACCATTGTTTGAGCAACTGGATTATGTAATTTAGGTGGTGATAAAGGCTAAGAAGTAGAAAGTGAAACCGATGTTTCGATTTTAGGAAGTGATGAGGGATGATTATGGGTTTCTAACTTTAAGAATCCTTCAATGCCAAGGATATTATTAAAAACTTGAATTTTTGGTTTAACTTCTTTAGAGGTGCTCGACTGAGGAATATGTAAGGCTCATATCTGTTTTGTTTCCTCTTTGGTATATTAAGGCAAGTATTTTATGGGTCTTCCTAAAAAAGTCAACTCTTCATCATATTTTTCTTTAATGAGGTAAGAAAAAGGATTCCATTCCTCAACTATTTTTTCTCCTAACTGAAGAGATACATGTTCTTCTAAAGGAACAATTTTAGGTTTGTCCTTTTCTTCAACGCTTTTTTAAGGATCAATAATAGGTTTTTCTTCAATCATAGGAGATAAATTTTCTTAAGAAAGAGTAATGTATTTTTTAGGAGCATAAATTATATCTTCAGAAGAGGACTTACCTTTACAAGAAGATAATTGGCCCTGGGTATTCTTTGATTTTCTTAATAATTTTTAATTATTTGATAATGCTGGAACTTCCTTGGGGTCCATATTTGTTCTAGTTACTCTTTTTATTAAATACGAAGATGATATTGAGGCTTTGGTAGGCTCCAACTTTGGTCCTTTCACTTCTCTTTTAGGAGCCATAACTTCTGCAATGGAGTCGCCAGGTGAAAAATATGCAGTCTAATTTCAGTGTCTAACTCTTGTCCACCATCAAGATCTATCCCTTCTCAATGTCATTCTTCCTAGGGAAATATTTTTTCGTTCCTCTGTCCTCGAAATGGCACCAACAAATGTTTGTCCCTAAATTTGTCTGTGATTTCTAAGGCGAAAGCTAGGGAACCTTAGTTGTTGCAATGGCTTATATTCGTAAATCAACTTGAGTTTATAGATTGGTTTGTGGATCAGAGAGTGGATATGTTGGACAACAATTGATTAGGTTACACTTTTGAATCAGGTTTCCACAACATTCAACTTAGTCAAAGGAATTCATTCTATCTAGTTAGATGAATAAAGTAAAGGTTGATGAAAGAGAAACTACAAGTTACAATCTCTTCACTTGTAATGAAGAAATTTCAAATTTCCAAATAATATTTAGAAACATGAAAGAATCATTCATATGCAACTCCTTAAAAATATGATTTTAACAACAAAAATCTTTTACTGAAATTCAAGACATAACAAGATAAACCAATAGTTTGCAAAAAATTTCAGATGCATTCTAATAAGACATAAGAAACAAAGACATAGAAGAATATAGTCTAACCATCATAATGCTTTTCAATTGAGTGCAAAATGTTGCAGATTCCAAATTTACAATTTTTTAATCAATATGTTCCTTGAATGCCACAAAATTTGAATCCCATTACTCTATCATCTAGTTTCCTTTTTATACAAAGAGATAGTTTCCATTTGGATCTAAAATCCTAAAACCTAGTTACCATTTTGATTATAATTGGATATATTTGGCTATCCACTAGAGATTACATTCTATTCTATTCAATGTGTAACAACAAAATTCTGGATCTTAGGGAAAATATCTTCTATCATAGGGCCATATCATAAGTCCTAAGATTTCTTTGACCCTTACAAATAAGATCTGCAATAACTGCTCCATGAATAGATACATTGAAGACTAGACCTTCAATCTTGTACTAGATCATTATCATTCATGATGTTGAACCCAAAATTAGAGATAACCTGTGTATTGATAAAGCCTTTGAGATCTTTCATCATTGAGAAAATTTTTGACCTTTAGATATTTCTTATTTTGATTTGGTTTTGAGCACCACATTAGTCCAAGATAGTTTGATATTCTTCTTTTTTATTTTCTTTGAAAAATCATGCTATTTCTTGTGCTTTTCTTTTAAACTTTAGATTTTCTCCTGTAGCTTAGCATTCCACACCTCAAGCCTTTGATTCTATTGCCTCAGATCTTCATTAACTATCTTGTATTCCTCTGACCCCAGTTTTTCTGGTGCAACCTCTGTTGCTGCCCTGTCGTGATCTTGGTCCCCTTCTGATGCAAGTCTATTTAAATCAATTGATCGTTTAAGTTTTCTAGAATTTTTTTCATACTTATGTTCCTTTGAGGATGTTTCTTCAATAATATCCTTTTTCACAGGTTTAGATAAGTTGTATGTTTCTTCCATATAGGATTCTCACAATTCTTGCATCTCTAGACTATAGGTGAGATCTTGTTCTGTTCCATTATCTGATTGAGAAGATTCAACTTTAGACATTGGATGTTGCTTTTTCTCCTTCCTGGTTTTCCTTATTGGCATTTCCTTTAAATTTCTAATGGCCATCCTTTCTTTCTTGGTAATCTTAGGAGTATTTTATGGGATGTCATCATCTATGAAAATTATTTTTTCTTTCTTCAGAGAAGGTTCGAATAGAGCCTTAGAATTGAGTCTCAACTTATTTGTAGGTCTAGTTTTGGGTATGCTAGGACAATTTACAGTCTGTTTGYCTTTATTCCTTTTGCTATGTCTTACCTTTGGAGACTTCTCGATTGGTATATCATGAATTTCTGATTYAGGCTTAGTTTTAATCTTTGAAGTTCCCGTGTCATTTTCCTAGTCCTCCTCCTGGTATAAAATCTGTCACAACCCACAAACTCCTATTTTGATGTAGATGATTCCGTTTTTTGCTTAGTTGCTTCTTCCTGTTGTAAAGTGAGMTTTCTTTTGCTYGATCTGGTCTCTCTCGCTAYAGGSGAAGCTTTTTCTTGTACCTTTGTTGTACTCTTTGATGTGCTTCCCATTATTTTTGAAACTCTATTTTTCTTGACATGAGTTATTTTTTGTGTTTTTAAAACATGTTCTTTAAACCCTAAGGAAGATAATAGTTGTTCCCAAGACACTTGTATTTCACTTAATGCATACATAACCAAAATTTTGATAATACCCCATTGAAATAAACTTTGAAAAACAGTTTTAGGATGGCTCTGTATTTTCTTTGCCATCTTTGTCAAACTTTTCAATAGATAAAAGGACAGATTCATTTCCTTATCTCCATTTAAATGCATTAAAAATTGCATATGATAGCAATGAATGGTAGAAAACCCACCTTCATAGGTTATGTATTTCTGGACAACTGCTAAGTTACTCTACCATTCCTTCTTCAACCATTTCTTTTGGATGCCTTGACTCTAGTCTGGATTGTGATGTTCTGCCACTAAGAATTGGTTGCACATGTCTGGAGGGAGTTTGCTCTTCTTCCACCACCTTTCACCTTTTACAAGGAAACAACAAGGCTGCTGCAATTTATTGATCTGTGACATGGATAATCACGTCTCCCACCCGAGTCTGAAACCCGTCGAAGTTCTTAGCAAATCGTATTGAAATTTCTTAATGGTGTCGTTGAAAAATGCCACAAAACTTAGACCATTTTCCCTAGACAATTTTGTGCATAATTTCAGGGCAAGCTTCTAACAATTCAATCCTCTGTAGATCTAATTGAATAACTCGACCACCTTTCCTGGTTGATATGTTGTTGACTACGATCTATGTTACATCTGCGAGTATTAGGTTTTTGCCTCATTCGAGATTTTAAAGATGCCTGCACATAACAACTAACACAAAAGGGTTTCTGGTTGCATATGACATTAAGTTGCATTTCTCTTTATTTCAAAAACTCTTTAAAAGCTTTAAATCAAAATTTTTCATGTTTTTAAGTTGTGGCTCGACACCTAAGTTTGATGGAAGTACAAGCAAATTCAGATTCGTATTCATTAAATCGTGCATAGGGATAGAATAATAATTTAGATATGACATAATTAAATACAACAAGCATTTGCATGATCTCCTGCATGATTTTGGAATTGTTGTCACATATTTCATATTTGAAGCACACTTGAAGTAATGATGTTTTTATGTGCTACAAGAATGACAACATTCTTGTAACGACCTTGTTTTATTCTTTATACCTTGAAAAGTGTCTTTTAATTTAAAATATGAATAACAAATCTGATTTGACACATCCTATTTATGCAAACATTTCAAACCTATATTATAATAAGCAAATGAAAATGAATTTAAGCAAAGGAAAATCTTACCAAAAATGAAAAATAAAGTACAAAAGGTGTAACAAACAAAGACAAACAAGCTTAGGAAACGTTTTTAATAGGATAGGCTAATTTTTTGGAACAAAAAGGTAGAAACAAGCTTAGGGACTAACACTGGCTCCATTTGGGGATAATGTTCTCCTTTTGAGACATTAAGAACTGCAAACCAATGCCTTCTTTTCCAATTCTATCACTAAAACTTGTGACCTCCACCTTGTTCTTTTCTTATATGTTTTGACCTTTGTCTTATTGTAGACCATCCATTCTGTATTCTGAAATACCAAAATATAACAAGCTTAATTGTACACTAGTGTCTCCACTGAGCTATGTAGTCTTATTTGATCTGCTAAACACACCAAAATAAAGAAATATGTACAAGCTAGATCAACCCTCGCTCTTCAAGTAAAATAATGTTTCAGAAAATTCCCATTGACCAGGTCTCCAAATATCTCACTATCATTAAAGTTCTGTAAGACAAAATTGTTGTTGTTCAAAATTTTGGCTATTTTAAATGGGCCAAACCACAAATTTTCAAACTTACCATGTTTTGGATTCTCTTCCCTTTTGGCATCCTATCTCAGAGCAAGGTCCCCTGTTTTGAAATTGTCCTTCTTAGTTTTCTTGTCAAATTTTGTTTTAACCTTGCTCCAATAAGCCTCACATTTTTCATTTAACATTTCTCTCCTCTGTCGAACCTCAATGATTTGAAAAATCCTCCTCTAAATATCATTAGGTTCTTGCAATTCTTCTTGCAGAAACTTCAGCAAAGGTAAACCAAGTTGGGTTGGGAAAGTAACATATGTTTCATAGACTAACTGGAAAGGAGAAGCACCAATTGACTTTTTGGTGCTAATCTTGTAAGCCCATAAAGCATATTTCTGTTTAGAATTCCATCCCTTTTTGTTTCCTGCTAGAAATGTTTTGATAATTCTGCTATGCTTTTGTTGGAGGATTTTGCCAATCTATTACCTTGTGAATAATATGAAGTAGAATGTGCCGGAGTAACATTATATATATTGACATAATTCAATCATAGCAACATATTTAAATGCCTGAGCATTATATGTGATTAATTTTCTAGGACAACCAAATATAGAAAATATATTTTATTCCAGAAAATTTATAATTACTTTATCAATTTCATTTTTGGTCGGGATGGCCTCAATCCATTTCGTAAAGTAATCAGTGGTTGTCAAGATCCATCTGTGTTGTCCACTGGAAGGTGGATGAATTTATCCTATGAAGTCCAAGCCCCATTGTTGGAAAGGGCCATTTTCTATGATTAGCTTTAAGGGAAGATAGCATAGTTCTTGTTTTCGAGTAAAAATTTGACACTGCTCACATGCTCTGAATTTAGCAAACACATTAGAAAATAGAGTGGGCCAGTAGTACCCAACTCTCAAAATTTTAAATGCTATGGATTTCTAGTGTTGATTTCCTCCACAAACACATTTATGTAGGTCAGTCATAATAAAATTTGATTCATCCTCATTAATACATCTCAACAAAATTCCATTGGGATCCTTCCAAAACAAATTATGATTAATAATGCAGTACTTTACAACCTTTAGCTTGAGAGATGTGCTTTTAGATTTATCAAAATCTGATGGACACTGAAAATTCTGCAAAAATTAAACTATGTCCTTATACCATGACGAGGAATGATATTTGTCCAACACCTGCAAACTTTTGTCGTTATCCTATGATACTGGAACAACTGACTGGTTTTGAATATAGTTCAGTCTAAGAGCTTTGCAATTTGAGTCAGCAAGCAACCTCACTAGACCCTGTCCTTTGATCAACTTGGTAGGTTTGAGTTCTATATCATATTCTAAGAACTTTGTTATCCATTTACCTCTCTTTCCTTCGCTGTCTGGTTGAACAAGCATATCTTTCACATTGTTGCTAGGAACATAGGCAATTATCTTAGAATGCAAAATATAAATGGGCTGCTCATATCCTTCTTCATTTTTCTACAACAATACAAAAACAATTGTTTCTTTAAAAGAAAAAGAGAAGATCAAGAAATCCTTAGAATAAATTGGACTGATGAGGATAGGAGCTTCAATTAAAGCTTGTTTTATTCTTTCAAAGGATGACTTAGCTTCCTATGTCGACTTAATCTCAACATTTTTCTTCAATATATTCGTAATGAGCTTAATAATATCAACAAAATTAGGTATGAATCTCCTTAAKAAGTTGATTCTACCAATGAAATATTGAATGGATTTTTTGTTTGTAGGAATATCAATCTTTTGAATAGCATCCACCCTTTCAGGATCTATTTTGATTCCTCTTGTAGATACAATATGACCTAGGAGCTTGCCTTCATTCATAACRAAATGAGATTTATTTGGGTTTAAAGATATGCCATACCTTCTGCATTTCTTAAATGTTTGCTTAAGGTGTTGCAAGTGTTCATCATCATATTTTGAAAAAATAGTAATGTCATCAAGATAGATCACTATGAATTTGTCTTTTTCTCCAATGAATGCAATGTCCATTGCTCTTTGGAACATATCCCTTTCATCCATCAACCCAAAAGGCATATTTTCGTACATGAAGGTCCCCCATGGAGTAGTGAAAGCAATTTTATTTTGATCTTCTTCAAATATTGTAGTCTGATTATATCTAGAATATCAATCTAACATGGAGATCCTCTGAGCACCTACCACTTTCTACAAAATGTGATCCATTTTTGGTAATGGATAATTATCCTCGAGTGAACACCTATTTAGATTTATAAAATCCACGCATAACCTTATTTCACCATTTTTCTTCCTAACTGGCACCAAATTTGCCACCCACTCTGAATATCTCAAAGGTACTATATAATCTTAACATCTAGAAGTCCTTTTAACTCTCTTTCAATGATATCCAACAACATAGGATTAAACTGTCTCGTTTTCTGCTTGAAATGTTTAGAGCCCATTTTCAAAGGAATTTTATGCTGAATTATTTCAATGTAAAAAATCTTAAGGTCTTCATATGACCAAGCAAAAATATCACCAAATTCCCTGATAAGTTTAACATACTTGCTCCTCTGCTCTTCCAAGAATGCTTTGGACAATTTTATAACCTTTGGATCTGCATCAATGCCAATATTGCAATCAAACACATCCTTTTCCTAACTCTGAATTGAAGATTTTTTGGATACATCATTGATGTCAAAGGGTCTTTCCAGTGGGACCATGACTTTTGGAATGTGATTTGTCTTTAACTCCACAATTTTATGCCCTGCTACTTTATTTTGAAAAGGAACATCTAATTGAATTTATGTCTCATCATTTTCATTCTCTTGATCAATAGAAAGTGCAGAAAATTCATCAATAGTTTCTAGAAACCTTTTCAGTTCCTAGTCATCATTGAAAACCTTCTAGTGTTTGATGTTATCTTGGATTAAATACACGTGTTTAAGTTCAATTTCATATCTCAAATTGGAACATAACAAAGTCTTAAAATTTCTAGTTGCTAATGCTAGTGAATCTACTTGCTGATTAAAGTTACTATGAACAAATGCGATATCAATAGCCAAAAATAAGTTTTCAACAAAATCACATACCTCATTCCTATATTGCTTCAATCTTTGCTACTTTTTCTGGTAAATATTCTTGACTTGATGGATGACTAATTCAAAATCTCCAAAAACTGCTATTTTTTCAATTCCCATATCTTTTGCAGCTCTTAATCCCAACAACAGAGCTTCACATTCTGCAATGTTATTGGTAGTCTCGAATCCCAATTTATAGGATAGAGATATAACTTCTTTAGAAGGAGAAATAATTACAACCCCAACACCTGATCTGTCTTTTGAACATGAACCATCAAAAAACATTTTCCACACAAAGTTTTCCATATCGTTTGCTTACTTACCAATGAGATTGTTACTTGATGGTTCAAGAACATCATCACTGATATGAATTATGGCTGAGCCAATTTCATCGTCTACTGCATAGATAGGGTGATTTCTAGGATTGTTATGATCACTTACAATATAAGCAAGTCAGACTTCCCTGTATAGTTTTCGATGTTCTCCCCCAAAAATATGTATGGTAGCATATGTCATATCCATTTGCAAATATCCTCCCACCTTTTTATCCCAAGACCTAAACAATCTTTAAAAATGCTAAAGGGATAGGCGTGGATCAGTTTGCATAGGCACGGTGGTTCCAAATTCGGAGATCAACATGCCTCTCGACATACCGAAACGCAAAACTGCGAAGAACCCGAGAGTTTCTATTTTGGGATTTTTGCATGGCAAGCAAAAACTTCAACATCACGAAGTCCCGAATGCTGAAATACCGAAACCACGACTTAATCTGAGTCGTTGATCAGAGGGATATTGTGGACCGTTGATCTGACTCCATTTCGGAGTTTCGGGTACCGGGAGTTGGAGGAGTCAAGAATCAAGACTCTTCATCACAGGAGTCTTGAAGTTCCGAAATGCGAAATATCGAAATGGGAAATCACGAAAGCACTTTATGGATAAGCACCTGGTCATAACCTATGGTCACATCGATGAAGGCTCGAGGAAGGAGCTAGTGCAACCAAGTTCCATTTTGGAGTTTCGGGGATCGCGACATGGAGCATCAAGAAACTTCACCACAAGAATACCGAAATGCCGAAATCGCAAAATGCGAAATGTCGATATGCCGAAACGACAAAATACGAAAACGCTGAAAAACCTTTTTAGTGAAGATTTCGGGGTTCGTGACTTGGAATGTTGAAACACTTCCTCACAAGAAATGCCGAAACGCCAAAATGCGAAATGTCGAAATGACGAAATGAAAAATGCCGAAATACCGAGGATCGGGACTTGGAGTATTGAAACACTTCATCACAGAAGTGTCAAAATGCCAAAATATCTTTTTGGTGTAGGCAGTGGTTACCACCGATGGTCATGTGTGAGAGAGGAGCTAACATGAAGCTACGCCCTATTTCGGGGTTTCGTAACTTGAAGTGTCAAGACTCTTCGGCACAGGATTGTCAAATTGCCGAAATGCGAAATGCATTTCGATTAACTTGTGGTCATGGCCAATGGACATATGAGTTAGCACAAGTGGCTTACCAAAGCGCTCAAGGTTATTCTGTGCTGAAGAATTAAAACAAATGTATGTTCATCGAATGGTGCTGGTTAAATGTTTAAACTGATCATGTGGATATTGTTCGTCTTGATACCTTGGCCAATAATAATCACTGTAAGGAAGTTATTCAATTATTATAACTGAATCTTTGAAGACTAAAGGTTCGATTGTACGCGTCGATGATACATGAAGATATATAAAGAGATTGTTGCAAGAAAAGTAAATAAGAGAGAGGATTATGGGAAATATATGGCTTTGTAAAATTTGAGGAAGAGAAAAGACAGAGAAGGGAAGACACATACACAGATTGAAAATCTAAGTGATTTGGTCAAGAATGAATTGTGTAGAGAGGATTTTAATGCTTATTATTTGACAGAGAAGATAAAGAGTTGGTTTTCAGGTTCTTTGTGA
>ML777961.1:175799-199188 GCA_009831015.1 Picea engelmannii
TAGGGCTCTTACTAGATCTACCAACAACCTATATAGGCCACCCTCTCAAGCACATATGGCTAAAATCGAACTAGGATCTAGGCATCTCCTCAAGAGGATAACTTGTTGATCACCAAGCTCAACAACACATCTCAAATATATCATAACTGAAATTATGAGTAGATTCTTAGTCAAACCTGTTATCACTCAATCTGTAGTTTGGGCAAAGCCCAACCCAATCCATGGATGAGTGACAACTATGGGAGTACCTACTCACTGTCACCTTAGATAGACACTCCCCTTGCTTTAGTGATGATGAAATCACCACAAGGGGCGAATTTGAGTGACCCTAGGGGGATTGAGATGGGAAGTGTGAGAATGATCAATGGACACCCCTATAGGTCAAGATAGGAAAGGAGAAAGGCTTGAGAATGTGTCTTGTACATGGAGAATGGTTTCCAAGTGTTGTGTATTTGCAAAACAATGTTAGCCATGCCCATAACAAGACAAATGATAGATATACATGCCTTAAAACAAAGGGAATCCTTGCTATCCCAAATTTCTGTAGTGTATATATATATATATATGTGTGTGTGTGTGTGTGTGTGTTATCCACAAGTTATTATGACAACCAAGTGGTTGTAGCGAACAATTGCTACAACAACAAGATCTAGCCACTGAAATCAACAAGTGAACCATCCAAATGATAGGCAATAACTAGTAGAACAATAATCTAGGCTCACATGTAAATATATATATATATGTGTGTGTGTGTGTGTGTGTGTGTGTGTTATCCATAAGTTATTATGACAGCCAAGTGGTTGTAGCAAACAATTGCTACAACAACAAGATCTAGCCACTGAAATCAACAAGTAAACCATCCAAATGATAGGCAATAACTAGTAGAACAATAATCTAGGTTCACATGTAAATTTCATTGGTAGATTAGAGAGAAATAGATGATGAAAAGGTGATTTTTTTTTTATCAATCCTAATGGTTGTGGCATTAATTTGTAACACCAAAGAGAATTACTTGGCTAAACTAGATGCCCTTAGGGCACAAGCAAGCTTATAGCATGAAGAATGAATTCCAACTTAAACGATTGTAATATCTCCAATTTCCACGTATACCAATGCAATGCTTTTATTTCTCCATTGAAAAAATATTAATGCCCTGTCAATTGGGTTATGGAATATCTTGTGTAAGAACTAGGGTTTTTTACTTCTCTAGGGGTGTAAACCTTTTTACTCCCTAAAGCAAACAAAACCTAGCAGGGTAAATCTAGGAGGGCGTAAGCCTTTTCACTCCTTCTAGCAACCTTCACAAAGTAGCTTATTCAAAACAATAATGATAGATCTTAGTGGAGGGCATATGCCTTTATATTCCTCCAAGGGTTTAGACAAGTCTAGCTTGAAACAAGAAGAGAAAGACACAATTAATGTAGAAATTCCTTACCAATTCCAAGGAAAAAAGCGTGAAGAAACCCTCTTTTACCAAGAATATTCCACCACAATAGCAAGAACAAGACATCCAAGAGATAGCGCCTTAGATTCCTTCACCAAAAGACAAGTACTAGCATCCACAAGAGAGATTCAAGAGAGACATAAAGCAAAATGCCCAAGTAGGGTGAAAATTTCAGCCATACAATATGTAATTCTCAAGTGAGTTATGTCAAAATGAAATGAGCAAGACCTTTATTTATACAAGGTCTGGAAAAACCAATTTGTCCACTTAACTAGGGTAAAACACAAATTAGGGAGTCCTACCTCCTTTATTTTCCCCTTTACAACTTAAAATTCAAATAATACATAAAGTAAATCCCCTTTAGGGGTGACATCATCCCCTAAAGATTGACGTAGGCCTTCCTAGGAGAGACATTTTGCCTCTAAGTAAAATGATTGGGCCTCCAAAAGCCTTGCATCCTGTCCTCAAGTGATCTAGTGCAAACAAGTGTCATCCTCTCCATCAAATCACGCCACATCATCATCAAACCACCTTGCACCATAAAACCCTATCCATCCAAGTGATGATGTCATGCCCCGAAAGAGAGGAGTATGGCCTCCAAAGACAAACTTTAGGGTTTTGAAGGCTAGCGAGTCACCTCCAATGGATAATCAAATGCCTCTAAAGGAAATGTCCCTCATCCAGGATGTCCCAAGAAAAATGGGCGCATCATCCAACTTGTGGGCTTCTGGCCCCAAATGAAGGTCCAAGGAACCTTGTGCCTCCATGTTCAAACTTTCACCTGCCAAGGACCTACAAAGACAAACAAGTACACCCTCCAAGGTTCCATAGGTCACAATATCATGCCAAGTAAGCCATATCTAATAAAAGAACCACCTGAACATGTGCATCAAATCCCCCCTTTTCAAAATAAGCAAATGCTCAAAGACCTTATACAATTTGCTAGATTTAGATATGGGAGGGGTGCTAAAATGTTCTATTTGGTGAACCAATTCCTCAAGTAGGGGATGTTTCCAAGGAGAATCCTTTCTAGGTCATGTAGTGAATGTGATATGGATGGGGTTAGAATTCTAGGTATGGGGTTTCATGACATACAGGGGCTCATATTGTCTCATTTATGGGCACCTTTGTTGAGGGCTAGCCAATCCTTTTCCTCTTTTTGTTTTTAAAACATATTTTTCCAAGCCCTTTATTAGCCATTTATTTTGCATGTGTGACCAAGTTGAAGACAGTAAGGGGCACTAAAAAGGAAATGCATACGCCAAATACACTCTACCTTGGTTTTCATGCCTTTCCAAGTTGAAGACAATAAGCGGCACTAAAGAGGAAATGCATAGCCGACAAAAGATCTACTTTGGAAAGTGTTATTAATTAATTAGTTATTTATTTTATGGGTTCCTTACTTTATTTTAGAAGGGTTTCATTTCTCTCGGGATCCCAGGGTGAGATTTTATTGCATGATGTTTCTATTAGGGCATCTCCGAGCCTAATGTCTCCTTCTTCCCATGAAATGAGGTACATGCCCTTCTTGGGTCAATAAGACTGAAAACCTAAAATATGGAGAGACAAAGGGGAAGGAGTGATGGAAGGTGGAAAGTATGAGCGGGAATGGTACGATGACCCTTCAAGGAGCCCCCCTGGTAGAACCCTTTTCCTGAGGGTGGCCACTTACTAGGAAACCATGACACTCACCAAGGTGAAATAAGGAAAAAAACATAATTTCAAAGAAAATGTTTTCAAAATCAAGAGAGGATCCTCAACAACATGTTCAAATGCTCCAAATATTAAAATGACACTTACCACAACACCAGACTTGTTACCTCATGAAGCAAGACCTACTGTCCTCTATGGACCAATTTGGGTGTGGTGGATGTTGCTGCCATCGATCATATGGTGATGTGTGGTATGATAGGGGTCCCTTCTTTCTCATCTGCCTCTTGGTACTCCATGTCTGCAACTTGAGGGCCTCAAGACATCATCTCCTTAGTTATCCCTAAGAATGGGGGATAAAATATGGCTCCTTCTTGGGGACATGTACTTGTCGTAGAGTGCATGATAACCTCAACGTCTCTTGGTAAGACCTATTCCTACACACACTAAAACAAACAAACGGTGGATATCGAGGGTGGCTCACTCACCCTTTGTCCATATGATAAAAAATTCCAAATTTCAACTAGTCTCTAAAAGACAATTTTGCATTTTTTCAAAGATTTCCGAACTAACATGTAATATGATGAAAACAAAATGATATAAGGCAACTATGAAATAATGCAAGTAGAGAAAAATGAAAAAAAGAGATATGATATGCAACTAAAGTATCATGAGCAAACAATTTGCAAATGCAAGAAAGCAAAATGTCCTACCTACTTACTTGGGGCCCATGGCCCATGGTGATCAAGTCATGTGGATGTCAGGTAAAATCGTACAACCAATGCAACCAACTAATAATCTCATCAAGGTATCTCCTCCTGTGCTCAATTAGCTAATACAACAAATATAATTCAAGCATATAATAATCATTAGTACGAATAAACATATAATCAATCATGAAATGAAACTCATGGAGACAGGTGGGAGGGAGGAAATCACGCTGGAAAGAATAGCCACAATCCCAATCGATCCATATCTGAATAGGACTACCACATATAGATGATGACTCATCTTTATCTTCACTTAGAGTACCATTTCTTCCTGAATATTGAGAGGAGATGAGAGATCGAAAGAAAACTATTTGGATTCCCAAAGAAGAATAAAGACAAAGGTTAGCCTCATGTTCGGAGAAAGAAATCCTCCTGCTAATGAAAAATTGTTTCCCTTTCATCTACATATCCTCGCAAAATGCCCCAGGAAGAAAATATTGTTTCTCTATAACATGAGTCTTTGACTTCTCTGGGATGACCATGACCTTATACCCATCAAAATATGAGCACGAAGGTGGTTGGAAATATTCATAGAACAAATCTGAATCCCCAAAAGGATACGAATCACAACTTCCAAGGGATGAATGAAAGTCATCATGAGTATATTGTGACAAGTCATCCTCAAATGGATGGAATGAATATATGACCATAACATCATCAAGATACCAAGCATCCAAATCATATGCACATGAAGACAAGTCCTCTGAAGATGACAACTCAACCCTCTTTTCTTGAGAGCTACCCTCAATGTTGTAAATGAGATCTCTATAAAAAATGAACTAACCCACATCCCATCTATGTCTCCCATCCTGTATGAAATCATCAATGAGTTGATCAACCATGTCAGATAAGTCCTTCTTGAAATCATCTACGTCATTTGGACTAATCACTTCTTCATCTTTATGTGCAGGAGGAAAGAAAGGCTGAACAACTTCGTCTTCGTCAACCAGGAAAATGGATACCAATGTCTCATTTGGATTCTCAGCATGTTGCACTGCATCATAATTCTTCTTTTTCTTCATGGACATACCCCTCTAGTGCCTCTTCATCACAAGGGGTTTAATACTCAATGCAAAGTGCCTCTCCTAATGGTTATTGAAAGGATAAAAAAGAGAATTCTTGTTCTTCTCGTCATCACAGGCTTCCTCTTTAGAGGGTGTTGCTTTGTCAAGATCCTGCACTTCCTTGGATTTTTTTTCCTCTTCCTGGACCTGTTCTTCAAATTCTTCCAAGGAAGCCTCATTATCATAAATCTTTGTATTAGTTTTAAAAATACCTATAAGTCCGTCTTCTTGCAGAGCTGTCAGTCTTGATCTCAAAAAGCTGAGTAAGATTTGGTAATCGAAGCACAGGGGATGAACATAAGGCATCTTTGAGCTCTTGGAATTGCTGAGCAGCTACAACAGTCCAAAGAAACTTGGCCTGGTTTGACAACTAATAGAGTGGGCGGGCCAAGTTAGAGAATTTTGCTACAAACTTCCTGTAGAAGTTGATACCACCCATGAAACTCTTCAAGTCTAGAGCACTAGTAGGAGAAGGCCACTGTGCCAAAGCTTGCATGCGAGCGGGGTCAGGGAGGATTCCTTCCTGATCAAGAATAAACTCCAAGTACTAAAATGAGGGTTGGACAAAATAGTATTTTCATTCTTTTACCTAAAGCTCGTGGCAACGGAGAATCTCAAGGATGGTGCACACATGTTGGAGATGATCCTCCCAAGAGGAGCTGAAAACCAGAATGTCATCTAAATAGACAATCACAAACCTACACAAATGTAGCCTAAAGATGTCATTAATCAACCTCATGAAGGTGGACGGAGCATTGGTTAGCCCAAATGGCATGACGAGCCACTCATACAACCCAAAATTTGTTTTGAATGTGATCTTCCATGTGTCTGCTATGTGCATCCTGACTTGGTGGTGCTGTAAAGTCCATTTTAGTGAAAAAGCGAGCACCCCGCAAGTGGTCCAGTAGGTCGTCAATACAGGGAAGGGGGTACCGGTTCTTAATAGTGGCCTTGTTAAGGGCATGATAGTTTGTAACCATGCACCACTCATTGGAATCTTTCTTTGGGATGATGATGGTTGGGTAGGTACAAGGTGAGGAGCTGGGTTGGATGTGGCTCAAATCAGGTAATTGGTTCATTTTCTCTTCAATCTGCTCAGCCTCGCGAGGAGCCAAACAATATGAAGGAGTGTTGGGTGGGTAATGACACCTCAGGGATAATATCAATAGTATGCTTGATGGGCCAACGAGGTGGGAGGCCAGTAGGAGGGGAAAAACATTAGTGAATTCTTGGAGTAGAGGACCATATCAGTAGGCACAGGGTGTGTAAGATTGTCTGGTTTTACCAGGCGGACCAAACAAAGAGAGACACAATGATTCAGGATGACTTGTTTTAGTGCAACGTTATCAGTCAGAGGGGAAAACTTCTTGGTAACAGAAGATGTAAGGACATAAGTGAGGCCTTCATGTTGCAGATGATACTTGTGTGCTTTAGCATTATAGATAGCATGGAATTGTTGTTGGTAAGGGAGACCAAGCAGGAGATCGACACAGTCCAATGAAGAAACATCACAGACTACTGTGTCGTAGAAAGAACCAATGGGAAAGTTCACAACACAGTGTTGTGAGACTATAAGGCGAGGGCCATCTTTTTGCACCCATCCCAATTGGTAGGGGTATGGGTGAGGGGTCGCGGGTAGGTTGAGGCATTACACCAAGTCCTTGGCGACAAGGTTATTCTGACTCCTGTTGTCAATAATCAGAGTAGCCAAGACATTCTTTATTTTACAATTATGGGTTATTAAAGGTGCCATAGAAGTGGCAGGGTCATCGGAAGTCATGAGGATGAGTGAAGGATCCAGTTCCATGGGTTTTTATAGAGGGATAAGGTCTGGTGGGGAGGCCATACTGGTAGAGGGATTAGCAGTGTTGGAAAAAAGATTCTTGGCAGGACGTAAGTTATTGAGGACTCTACACTCTGCAGATGAGTGAGAATTGGTTTTGTTGAGGGTGTGCATTTCTGGGTGAAGAGGGTGAGGAGGGAGCTGAGACAGAAGTCACGGGTTTGGCATGAGGAGAGAATATCCTGGGAGCCACCTTGTGTTCCATGGCCAAGGCCTGAATGAAGGTCTTGTCCAAGGACATGCTATCAAATAATTCCACCTCCCGACGAAGAAATAATAACAAGCCAGAATGAAACTTGACAATTAAGACCTCTTTAGGATCTCATATGTGGAGCTGGATAAGGAGCTTGCAGAAGACATCAACGTAGATCTGAACGGACTGGCTAGAGAGTTTTCTAAGTTTCAACTAGCGAACGAGAAGATTCTACTGATACCTTGGAGGATAAAATCTATTCTGCGGTGCTTGGAAGAAAGCATCCTGAGAATCAATAGGTGGAGAATCCAAATCCTCTGTTGTACCCAACTCGATCACCAGTGAAGGACATTCCAATTCAGTGTCCCAACATGCCTGAGAATTTCCCTCCAATTACAGACTTGCAATCTGAAGTTTAGCCTCCTCCTCCAGATTAGAACACGTCTTAAAATACGTGGAGAGGCTACAGATCCATGAGTCCATGGCTTCACCATTCATCTGCCCTGAAAACTTTGGTAATTGGAAGCACGTGTCCAATTGCATTGACGCTGGAGATTGTCGTTGTTGCATATGCATGAGTTCATTAAGCGCTAGTGCCAAGTCCTGGATGGGAGAGGAAAGACCAGTAGTAGAGTCCTTTGGGGTTGCCTCTCGACGAGGAGGCATTATTTTCATAGGCGCATTGGGAAAATGAGACCAACGTGCATTAAAACACTGATGAAAACCCTATATCTATCATTGGACTGAGTTCTGAGGAAGGCACACTGAGAAAAAGCCCTAAATCTGTCATTGGATTGAGTGATGAGAAGCACACACTGAAGACTGGTTCTGGGGCACTGAAATCTTACAACAACCATAGAAGATTGGTCCCTGAGAAGGGAACAATAGATATCCAGAAGAAAATACAACAAGATCTACCAATGAGAAACCCTGAGAAAGGCATAATTAGAGCTGGAACAGTCCCCGAGGAGGGCACAAGAATCTCTGGAAAAATTCCCTGAGGAGGGTGCAATGAAATAGAAAAAAATGTCTTAGGAGGTCGCAATGTCCCTCAAACCCTAGAGATAGGGTGTACCAAAAAAACCTGGCTGTAAACCCCTAAGGAGGGAAAAAATGGAGTGAAACCCTAGTGCCAAGGATCCAAGTCTGAGGAGCATGCTGGAAAACCCTTGCTTCCAACTTAGATGAGTGGGCAAATGGAGTCTATAGCACCCCTCGACAATAGCCTTCTTCCCAAAGCCTTAAAAAAACTAAGTTATACTTGAGGTTGTTGTTTATGTGCTTGTTCCACTTCCTTGACTAGCTACCTACACACAAAGGAGGTCTAAAAGCTATCCAATGCAATGCAAACACAAAGCAAGGGTTAGATAAATGATAAGCAACAAGATCTTAAGCAAGAAGTTATGAATGAGGTTTGAAAGCTATCAAGCATACAAAACTTACCAAGATCAATCCAAGTGGTTTGAAAGCTAACATGAATACTTTTTATTACTTACAAAACAAATGAAAGATGTTACCTCAAGCTTGAAGAGAAATGGGGACGAAAGAGAGAAAACTTGGATATCCACGAGTCTCCACCACCAAGCAAGAAAACAGTATAAAAATCGAACTCACAATAGAAATTCCAAGCACTAGTATTATTTCCAACTCCAAATCTAACCCAAACATGCTAATACATCTCCCTTTTATAGCCAAAGGAGAGCGCATGAAGAGTCCCAATGCCAACTATATATATGTAATTACACATCGAATAAAAGGGTTGTTGGTAGGATCGTCTTCCTCCCTATATCGTATCACCTTCCCAACCTGCAATCACAAACCTATCCCTATTATGATCTATCTGGGTTTAATAACTCTCTTTTTGATTTAGCCAAATATCTTATTTCATGCATGTAAGGTGATTCCTTCCAATCAGGGAGGGTGCAGGATAACGAGGGCTTAAGCGGCGGGTAAGGTAAAAACCTCTTCTAAAGAAGAAGCCCATCCCCATATGATCCTAAAGGTTTAGTCGGGTCTTTAAACTATAATCCCAAAGGTTAAGGTCTAAAGAATCTAAATAAGAAGTTGAGTCAAGAAGATCCCTTAAAAGGTGGGGGGCGGTTGGGTAATAAATCATAGCAATAACAAAGTGTATAGAAAAGATATGGCATAATCAAAAGTTGATTCCTAAAGAAGATAAAAAAGAAGGGTTATCCACCCCGACAAAAGAAGCAATATATAAGCTATAATTGTGTGGTAGTGTGGTCTTTGTGCTGTATGAATTCATCAAAGGTATCCCGTGCTTTTCCTGGCCCAACTCAAAGGTAAATAGTGAAACCCAATATGTAATACAAATGGTAGTGGTTTGCAAGCCCGTCCAATAACTAAGTTTGGTAAGTGAGGTAGTAAGTAAAGGTTGGTTGAAAGGCCAGGTTGTTGGTAAGGTCAAACTGAAAGTAATCCTTCCGGCTTCAAAAGGTAATATGAATGGTCTAAGTGTTGACCCCCACCCATGAAATCTCATAAGTTCTGGTAGTAGTGAATCAATAAGGTAGTTGCCATGCTAGGTTGCACAAACATTAATCAAGTAGGCTGAAAAAGAAGGGAATCCCAATGGTCAAAGTGCTTAAGGCAAGCCCGTCAATTCTAAGTAGTCTAGTTGTAGTGAATCCATAGAAGAGGGCAGTTCAAACGATCCAAGACTGTGGGTAGCTCTGTCCAACTGCCATTAATCCAGTAGGCATAAGGAGGAAGTATTCCCTAAAAGCAGTAAGGGTTGTGTTTAAGTAGTTGGATTTAGGAAGCAATTTCAATGTTGGGGTTGCGCAAATAGGGTAAGTCATGTTGGTTCTAAATGATACCAAAAAGAAGATCCAAAAAGGTGATCCTGAAGCCTGGCCCGAACAATAGCAATAGTGTCATACCTCCTAAGCATTCATAAAGGCAAGTGGTTTGGAAGCCCGTACAATCTCTAAGTTCAGGTAAGGTAGTATATCAAGGGTGGTTGTTGGGTTGGTAGCTGTCACACTGAAGTAATCAAGTAGGCATATAAATTCAATAGCAATGGGTTCCCACCGAAGCCCGTCCAATCTCTAAAAAGGTTGGTGAATACGACTGGTCTAAGTGCAAGTTCTCAACCCAACATTGTGTAGGCTTCTAAATCTAATAGACTGGTCCTAGTGCCAACCCAAGAATCACTTCTTCCTTCAAAGATAAGAGGTATGGTTGTATTGACTCAATAAAAGAAGCAGTTCCAATGATTCCAACAAAAACATATCATAAGGCAGGGAGTAGTAGTAAATCAATCCGGTAATTCCCATTCCCACCCAGGATCTCTGTTGAAGTTCCAAGGATATCCACTGAAGTGTGGGATGTAGAGTTAGAATCCAGGAAGTTAATGACCTCCGCTGAAGATCATGGCTATAGAGAATAAATCAGGTAGTTCCGAGGATCCAACTCCTACTAGTTTGGTTGTTCCTCTGCTTTGTGCGATCCACTTCAAATCATCCATCCAATGCTATGCTATGCTTAAAAAGTAAATAAAAATATTGAAGTGCTCATCGACCCATAAGCGCAATATATATAATAAGTAATAAAGGCAAGTCAACTAGCATTCCTACCCATGCAGTATGAATTAATTACAAGTATCTGTGTTAAGCCCAACCCGACAAGAGGCACGATAGTGGTACAAGTACGAATATGCCAGCTTATTGAACGCTCATGCACCGATGCTCTCTCCCTCCATGTGAAGCCCTTCCTTCCATCCGATCCAATGTTGCTTGGGGCATGACTAACTAAGTAGGATAAGGGAGGCAAGCGGTAAATATTGGTGAGTAAAGAGGTGTTTGGTGATAAGAGATACTAACATTCAAGGCAAGTGGACATGGCATATCCTGTAATGCTGGCTGTCTCTATCCGAACGCCCGATGCACCAATGCTATCTATTTGAAGTTGAAGCTAGTGCAATACTAACTGGGGATAACAAAGTGGGGGGTTTATACATAGCATGCCTGCCCCCATAATTAAGGGGAGAGAGAGCCGCATGCGAGCGATATGGCCAAGATAGAACGCCCAGTTTGAATGAAGAGAGGGCAGATGATGCACCTCAAATAAGTATTTCGTCCCGACTTGCCGAATCGTAAGAGCCAAGGTACAAGTTCGACCCACGAGGTCTAGTTTTCATAAGGCTGTTTCGTAGGGGTCGGTAACTAGAGTAGAGAGAGAAGAAAAAAAGCGTAATTACATATATATAATTATGTCTCTCTTTGTATGCAATATGATTATCCAATTCTTTATGATCAATATTAAATGCATTGCTTATAGGTCGAGTGAATAGCCAGTGATTGCGTTCATCCCACCCAGTCATCCTCGGAGGGGGAGTGAAGGAGTGATATGTCGATCAAGTAGGGAAGTATATAGTAAATATAATGAGTGGATTCTCGAGAAGTGGGAGAAGGTGAATCGAAAGAAAGATCTGTAGGAAAATTAGAAGTGGGATTCAGAATCAGATGTTGGATTAGAAGGGGGAGGCTTCATCGTAGCGCAACAAAACTGATGTTGGAAAAGGGAATGTGGAGGGGGGGAAGCGGGCAAACCTGTATTGTATTTAAGATAGTTAGGTCAACGACGTTTCATTTCCGTCCCTAGGTAGGGGTGTCAGTTAGTAGTTGTAGGATAAAGTATCGGGCCCAGGACCTTGTTCGTCCACCTGGCCTGCTTGCCTTCCTGCAGGTGAGAGCGGGAGATTCAGGTGCAGCATTGGAGTTGGAGTTCTATTGAGTTTGATCGTCTCAGAACCTAGGATAGAGGGCCTTAGTAGTTATGTTTGGTCTAGGCGGCGTCCGCTGGCAGATTGAGGTTCTGAAAAAACAAACAATAAGTAAATGTGGGGATAAAACCTTAATTGAAAAATTTCTCTTCTTCGTTAGTAACAATATTATGCACCCCTTTCAATAATGTGAAAATGCCTAGCCTTAGCAGAGAGCGTAATATTGTATAAAAAGAGATATCATATTATATATGTAATTATTCTTTTTTTATAACATTACACGAAGTAATCTTTCACTCACGTAAAGTTAGGGTGATTCGCGCCTAATCGACCCTCATCCTTTTCTTTGGTCGAAGCTATCCATACCTCGTACCCTTTCCCTTCGCACTTTTAAAATTACCGGGTACCAGGGCATAGAATGTCTAAGTGATCAGGCAACCACCTTTCAATATTTAATTCCCCACTTTGACAAGAAGCGTTAAGCTCTTGCCCGACCTAAGAAGGGAAAGGCACTGACCCTTGAAGATGGAACTGGGGCATTGACGACCTTGGACCTAGACCTTGAGGAGGGACATACTTGAAGCTCGAAAAAACAGATAAATTCCTCTCCTTTTCAATCAAGCTTGCTTACGCACCCTATAAATCTGCTCCTGGAAAATCTAATCTGGGTTTGAGCTCTTCCAAATTGAACGACTTAACAAAACACTCCGTGCCTCTCTCTACTGCTACTTAGTAGTGCTTCATCGACTGATTAAGTATATGGGGAACCAAAGCATCTGTATAAGGAACCTTGCGAAGGTAGCTTACCTAGCTAGATTCATGCAGATAAATTGACTAACTGATTACTAAAAGGAAACACCTTTTCACTAGCGAATTTACCACCTCAATAGAACTCTCTATCATCTTGACCATGCCACCCTTTATTCCTGAATTTACCACTTATCAGAAGGAAGGCTAGGAATAAAGAAGGGATAACCTTGTATATGACCTATCAATAAGAAATCTATCTGCCTAATCATGCCTTCTTCTGACTTGCCTTTAAACCACTCTATATATTGGGGAAATAATCATTTTCATATTTCGCTTGTATGAGCCAACCAACTAATGCAGAACAACCGATATAGATACACTGCTAGCCACTGACCTTATTGGGCATGTAACTTGCCTTTTTTTTTACCTCGATATAGGAATGTGATTCAAAAGGGATTATTGGGAGAGAAGATAAAGAAAGGTCTGATTAAGCTTATTGCCAACTAAGGAGATAAGTGCTTTGTTAAAAAATGGAGACCTAATACCCGCCCTTTCAAATGCCCCTTATGATATTTCGGTAAAGATCCTAGCATTTCGAATTAGTAAGTTATGCCAAACTTGATCTCGGAACATAATCTCAGACAGGCTTTGTTGTAGGAAGATTGTGGATAATCTCTTTACAGCTTGAGAAGGAAGGAATTAATTGGGCAAGAGATTCTAGTAAAGAAGCAACGATGGCCCTTATGCACTCTGAATAAGCTTATTACGATTGAATGGTTCGAACAGATGAATTTTTTTGGAAAAGCTGGTTGGTATGGGTTCTACACTATGAAGAGAGGGCTCTACTAGATTGTTAATGAATGGTTATGTTACTAAGCAAATTGCTTTGCAAAAGTATATTTGGCAGGGTTTCTCTCTTTCTCCAGATCCCTTTGTGATTGCTGCTAAGGCTATGCAGTGGCTGGCTATCTATCCTTAGACTGGCGGTGAAGCGCATTGAACTTCCTAGCCAAAACTTACAGAATCCCTATTTGTGGATGATACTGCGATGTTTCCTTTGCTTGACAAACACAACTTAGGAGCCTTGCTGAACAAGATCAAGATATATATAACACTGCTTCAGACTCTAAGATAGCGATACAAAAGTGTTGTATGATTCTTGGGTCTTTAGCTCCTCTAGACTGGGTTCTTTAACAGGGGTGGGAGGTTATAGGGCGTTCTAAAGGAATGAGATACGATGTCGCTTTTCCCTTAAACCGGCATTAAAGGACATGTGGAATTGGGCCCTGTGGAAACTATCCAATAAGCTTAGTAAATGGAATGGAAAATTGTTGTCTGTAGCTGGGATATTTCAAGTGTGTCGTATTTTTTCTTCCTCCTATACAATTGAATCTTATTCCCGTTGGCTCAGGTGGGCAGGTGATCTTAAACGCATGGAACAAAATTGAAGAGATTTTTTCTTGGTTGGATGATAAAGGACAAAGAAGGAGACATGTAGCTAGTTGAGATCTTTGTACTAGACCTAAGAAACTAGGTGGATTGGGATTCAATAATTTGAAGAATAGTCGCCTTGGCTACCAAACAGATTCTTAGATCCTTACAGGGCCAATGTGGTCGGAAAGAGTTGGTTAGAAATGATGTTATGTTCAATTAGATCCTCCTTGGTAGCCCGGTCAGGGAAAGTGTCCTTTGTTGACCCGATCAAATGCCTGTGAAGGTTTCAGGTTCTGCAGTGTTTCAATCCGGAAAGCATGGAGTAATCTTATTTCTTTTCCCTAAAAAACCAGAAGAAAGCGTAAAATGTTAAGGTATCCTTTGTAGATTTCGTGCATCAGTGGTAAGCACTTAGTCTTTAGAAGAGGCTTTTCTACCGTAGAATGGGAAAATAACGAATTTGTGCCTTTAGTAATATCATTCTTGACAGGAACATTCTTCCATGGTCTAAGTTACCCCAAAGGTAGAATTTTCCAGATATTCATTTTAGAACCTACACGGTTTTGAAGAAAGAGAGCCTGAGAAGCAACCAGGTCACAAATAGAGCCCGAATGGGAGTGGATGTTTGGCTATTGGTAAGATTCTTACCGATTGTAGCATTTCCAATAAGAATTGTTTGTCTTGTGGAAATATTGAAACTGTGGAACATCTGCTCCTTTCTTGCGCTTATGCTCAAGCGATTTGGAGACTTGTAATTCTTCCTTGAAGCAAGTATGCAAGAAGACCTTGACAATGACAGGCCGGATGGAATTCATTTCAAAAGAGAATTTATGACAAGATGTGGATGGTTATTTCCACCCATGAAAGTCTTTTGGTTTATGTGGAAAAAGAGAAATCTTATGTTATTGGGGGAGATAGGAGAGTGCTTACTGATTTCAACAAACAAATATTTATATGTCATTTCATTTCACAGGTTTCATTTCAAGTGAAAGTGCCATAAGGATATGTTAGAGACTTCTTTGATAGAGGCACCTTGGGCAAAAAGGGGATATTCAAAAAGGGGCAGGGGGAAGTTTCCTAGATTCCCTAGAGCAAGAGTGCATCATGTCCATAATGCTCATAAAGGGAATGGTAATATTCAGGGGCTACTGAGTGGAAGTGAAGGAGACACAAGAGGGAACGATGAAGAAGGTGGAACAATTTAAGATGGAGAGAATGATGGGTCCACTAGGATTATTAATCATCATTAGCTTTCAGGGTATATAGATTTAGACCTCATCCAACAGGCTGCATATTATGGGAACTACTTCAACAATAGTAGACAATGCTTCTCATACATGCAACCTGGGCAGTGAGTGGATTTTCAACAGGATGTGGTGGGGAACCTAGCAAACTATGCAATTCCAATGGTAAGAGGCTTTAAGCTTCAAGCAAGGGGCTGTGGTAATGTGAACTGTAATAATGAGATCCGGGAACAGAGTCAGTGCAACAATGAAAACAATAACCGTTCTTAATAAACCATAAGCGTTTCATTAGCGGTGAACTTTCCCAATCATTGTCATCAAAATTGGATGGTATTATAAGTGCTCTTCTGAATAACAAATTCAAATTAGCCCAGGGATCTGGGCATAAAAAGAGTGATTACTTGGTGCTTGCAGAATCGATGGGTAATATGCCAATCCTGGATCCTCCTACCAAGCAGTCCTCAAACTCAGACTGTTCTATTTGTGGTGGTGATGCACTGTACAAAGCACCTGATTAGCAACATACTGTCAAGGTTCAAGCTTAACCTGTTGAAGAAGAGCATTCACAGGTCCTGGATTGGAGAAGCTAGTGGTACTGTAGAACCAAGCAGCCCCGGTGAATGAAATATTGTTTCTTTCCTGATGATGTATCTTGATAGGCAGTGGTCAATAGGTTCTTTTGGATAAGATTTCTACGCTTTGTCTTGTTTAACACTTATGATCTCATTTTGGGAGGTGAATCCTAGTAGTGCTGTAATAGACTGTAGTAGTGTGATCTTTCGTTTTACTCATAGTGTAAGAACTCTCTATAGAAGTGTTGGTTTCAAAGACTGAATGCTACCTTTCTGATGGAACTCTGTAGTCACAGGCATATATGTTATCTATGTATATATAGAAAGGAGTAAGAGCCGAAATCCTGATGAACTTCAAAGAAGAGTATATGAGCTAGTGGCACCTGAGGAAACTAGGGGAATGGCTTATATCGGGATGAAAGAACAGGTGGAAGGTAAATAAAAGCCTGGAAAAGGCTGCAAGACAGAGAGAAATGCAAGAGGGATATCTGGTTCTACTTTTGGATAGCAGGAAAGCGAAACATGGAGGACATGGAAAAAGGGAAGCCATGGGGGTGGGACCATATAAGATAGCAGCCTCCAAGATAGGGCAACATACATTCACATTGAATACCTTGCAAGGAGAGCAGTTGGAATTGACTGTCAATTCCCAATCAAATTGTACTATTAATCAACATGATAGAAAGGATGAGTCCCACCCGCTTGTATATAAATAGTAGGATAGTTTGATCTATTCTAGTAAGTTAGTTTTCTGTTTCCTTCCAGTGGGGTTGAAATGATTTTTTAGGTCCTGAAGTTTCTTGTTTCTCGTCTCGCATAAGAAATGGAGAGACCTATTTTGTCAAGTTTATGTCGTCATATATCACCAACCTAGTCTGAGCAATGAATGGTTCATAGGTTCTGTGATTACTTTTCATAAAGAGTCCGCAAGCCTCCTTGCCAATTTAAGTGAAGTGACTACTCAGAATAACAATAGGGGGAAGCAAGTTTTGAGGAATGTATAGGTAATAGTATGCTCTTTCTTTTGTATTGGTCACTTCCTTTCAGTTTGTGTCTCTTAATTCTATTTCCGTTTAGATCTTCTTTCATCAAATGATATTAAGTTCTTATACAGAAGAAGAAAAACAAGGGTCAGAAGTAATGCCGAGTCTTGCACAAGTCATAGTATCACAAAGAGTCAGGTGTTCAGGTCATGAGTGAGTCAAGAGTGGTCCACATTATACCTTGATAAACCTGGATTATTGTCACTATAAACTGAATTACATCCCCAAAAAGGAGCCGATGTTTACCTCTCACCTCCAGTTCCATTAAAAGCGAAGAACCAACCCATGTTGGTTCCCAAAGCATACATTCATCCCTCTTGTTCAAAGCCTACTTAGGCACTTTTCACCAGATAAGTCCATCCTAACGCTTGATTGAATCAGAGACGTCAGATCGAGCATGCACATATTTGAATCACTTAAGTTACCCAATTCGGATAACCACCTCATCTTGAATCTCTACGACGGTATCCATAATGTGCAATTGTCCCGATGAATATAGAAAAGAATCCAGTTGACAGGTCAAAATAAAGGTATTAGCGAATATGAATAGAAATCATTTTTTTAACCTCAGCTTCAAGTGATTCGATCTCGGTTCTTTCTATGACAACAGGTAGATCATTTCGTCGGGTTGTTTAGTCTAACTATATCTACATCTATTTCACAATATCTATCCACATCTTTAATATTAAGCGACGAGAAGTAACCGACCGACCACTTCCTTTGACTGAATCCAATCCAGGCTCTCCTTTCTTTCATGAGTTAGTGAAATCATCTTTTGGGATTGGAAACCAACTAGTTATATAATATCTACCACTCTTTCAATGAGAGTAGATCGAATGGGACTTCACCAGGACATAGGGAAGGCTAATATAATCAACCTATAAACTCGCCGCAGTTTAGTGTAGTTGATCGTGGCTGGGAAGAAATGAGAATGAAAGTAAGGTGTATCTAGGGCTATCAATAGTTGATTATTGGGCCAATTTTCCAGGTTGCTAAGTCTAAGTTGCCCCTTACAGTATTATGAGTTTGGGCAGGAATAGAAAATCCTATCAGTCGAGGTGATGAAATCTCCGGTGGAACATTTCGATTCGGAATGACGGGGAGGGATGAGTAGGCCTATCGTCAACACACTTGGATTTCTTTCCACTAAAATATTTCGGGTGAGTGACGGACTAAGGACCCGGTTCCTTATTATATATAGGTTTCAAAACCAATTTTGAAGGTCTAAAGGGAAGGGAACCTGCTGATAGTCCTGGATGCCTTTCCCATCCCACATATGATTAATCCGCATGAGCAGATTGAATTCCCACAACTGCCTTGGAACTAGAGAGTTGCTTCGAGACTAGATGCTCTAGCTTACCCGACCCCTTTCTTCCCCTCCTATTTCCCCCCCTCTCAGTCCAACCCTTCAATTGAGCCTTCCTGTCCTAAAATGAATAAGGGAAGTTGAGTGCATTTCATACTAAGAGGTTTCAAATCTATTAATCGTGAAAAAATCAAAGTTGAAAGTCCAGATCAAGTCTCTTATCCCTCGTAGGAGTCAACTAGAAAATAAAATTCCTTACCTGCCCAAACCAAGGGAAAAGAAAAACACGCGGTGGGGTGGGATGGGAATGTTTTCTTTATTTGATAGGCTAGCTCCTTCTCTCATTCACATCGATATTCAATTCACTCACATATAGAAGGGTG
The DNA here is from genome assembly GCA_009831015.1 of Picea engelmannii. Taxonomy (NCBI): domain Eukaryota; kingdom Viridiplantae; phylum Streptophyta; class Pinopsida; order Pinales; family Pinaceae; genus Picea; species Picea engelmannii. Next base: position 194,243 of record ML777961.1, read on the forward strand.
GTTCCGAGTAGGCATGCTCCTGCATCGAGAGATGATTTGGGAATAGAGGAAAGGGATATTTGCTTCCTTGGGTGGGGCAGGTGTTCCTCTTTCACTGCTTGCGGGGATAACCTCTTTTCACTGCCCAGACAACCATCATTATGGGAAAGGCTTGATTGATTGATTCGGCTGCAAGATAGCCGGTTAGGAGTCTCTTTCTGTTGTAGGATAGAACTTTGCCATAAGTGGTAGAGATTTATTTCTTAGATATGCTTGTCTTCCTCTGGTTGAGTCATGTAAACCTCCTCCTTGGGATCACCATTTAAGAAGGCACTCTTAACATCCATCCGATGAATCCTCCAATTGAACTGAGTAGTGATTGGAAAGATCATTCTGATTGTTTTTCTCTTTGCTGTGAAAAAGTATCCTCATAGTATCTACCTTCCTTCCGAGCATAACCCTGAAAATAAACTAATCTTGTTTTCCTCATATGGTGTGATCTCGAGACGACTTGGAATTAGTTCTAAAAACCCACAACCAACCCTTTCCTAGGGGAAGATCAACCAATTCCCATGTCTTGTTCTTGATCGCTGCTTTATGCCCGACATCCATTGCATCTTTCCATTCCTTTGAAAGCCTCAAGTTCCTCCCGTCCCATACAATAGAAGGTTCATCAGTGTGAACAATTGTTTGAACAAAGCCTAAAGTCTACCTCATTTCGTATCTCCGACAACCCAATAGAACTACTGTACCCACCTACTGCCTTGATGTACATCTGTGCTGGGCCCGTGCCTCCGCAGAAGGAACCACATATGCTACGAAGCATATAGAACCTTTCCATCTCCTGCCCACTACACATATACCATTGCCTCCCCTCCCCTCGATCGGATAGTCAATGAAGACAAAACTACATTATGATCGATCGAGCAGCTTCCTCAAACTCCCTTATCCCCACTCAGACTCCTTTCTACATATATTCATCTGCAACAAATAAATTGGTTTTTTTCCATATCCCATATCCAATACAAGCAAGAAAGTGAATTTACTTAAGTTTGATTCCCTATTAGCTAATCGTTAAGAAGCCTAAGGAAAGGATTGAAGGATTAATTTTGATGGATATTAGGAGTTCATCATGATTATCTAAAAGAAAAAGACCCAAACCCCCACTAGTTAACAACATATATCCAATACAACATAGGTGGAGGCAATTTAAGAATGAGTGTTAAGTCGTTCAAGTGCGAATTGAAGTTGATTTCTTTCTTCCCCAAGCACCAATAGCACTTCACCCTCCCACAGAGACCAGGTATATTTAGGTAGATAACCCTAAAATTTTAGATCCCTGGGAAAGGGGACACCGGATGGATATAGGGTTGGACCGCAGTTCATCACATGGGAGAGGCCGGGTGGGGCATCGAACGCACAATCAGGAAACAACTATGATAGGGAAGGCACAGGCAGGGTTAGAGGTCACATAACCCAATCCATTTCCCATCACATTAAGCCCCCTCTGCTTTTAAGGTAGGTTCCCAAGCCTGAAGAATGTCTATAAGCTATCCCCTATCTTAGCAGCGAATAATTCTGAATATAGGTTGTTCGTTTATCGTGATACACATTTACACGTACTAGATAGTAGCTGGGAGGGGTAGGTAGAAGTTGGCCGAGCAAGTTGGTTAAGACCCTGTCTCCCTACGACAGGTCATATAGTTTGTAAGCACTGAATCTAGTGCTACAACCACCGGTTCAAAGTCTTATTGCCAGAAGACCTAGCTACAATCATTGATCACAAGGTTTCTTATTAGGCATAAGTAGCCATAGTCACAGGTTCTTGTGGAGTAGAAATAGACATAGCATCTCAACCCGACCTAATCTTCCTTAGCCAGCTAGGGTATATATAAGCATCCAGTTCTTTTGTTTTCATAATCCACTATCTTTCTATTTGCTACAGAAGAATAGATAGCAAGCCCTATTAGTCTCACGAAAAAGGAATGAATAGCCTTTTTAAGGTGGAAAATACACATGCCTTTATACAAGTGCGAAGACACACATAGATGCTGCCGTACTTTACAACACAAGTGAGACAAACATAAAGTTGAGCGTTCTCTCTCTAGCAAAATATGGGTTTTGAAATGGGGCAGGCCTAACACAATGATATTCTTCAATAGCAGCTTGGCTTAGGGCCCACTTTTTCTGTAGGGTAGGACAAACAACTTACTTAGCCCGACCAGTCCCCCATCAGGAAAAGACTTGACCCTACCCTTTTCCCTATTTTATTTATTCCTTCCCAGATTAGAGTTGTTCAAGTGCTTTCACTTGATATTTCGAAGTGGCCGGACTGATTATACTCATTCCAGAATTCCATTGGAATCTATTCAATTCGATTGGCTTTTCTCCACTTATACGTATCATGGATGGCTAGGGGGACCACCAAAATCCTCAATTATACCTTTATAGGTAGGAGTTTCATGATTTGCTGCTTACGTACATTATTCGTTGACACCTGAGACTCTTGAGAATCTGGGAAAAACCTTATAGCAGATGCGGTAGGGGTCAGAGCCAATTGTTCAGGGTGACGGTCAATACATAGATAATCTCTGTTGTATCAGATACCCTTTCGCAGTCACTCTCAGGAAGACGCTCATAGATTCAATGTTTTTATTGCGAGGTCAGATCCGTTGTTGGCTTTGGTTGGATATATCTTTTGGCCTAGGAAAACTCGTTTTTTTCTTATACGTCACTTCCATCGAAAGAAGAGAATGATTTACTTTCAAGATTAGACAAGATTAGAATGGGAAAGCAACCTCTTAACACAAGGATAGGGAAGACTAGTGAGGAGAGGCAACGAAGCAGGTTCAGAGGCAGGAGAGGGAGGTTGGCTAAGAACTAAGAACTAAGAAGGAGATAATAAGATGGTAGATAAGACGAAGATCAGAGGATTGGAGACCAGAGAAGAACTAGTTTAGGATAGCAGAGAATAGAATCAAACCAATCCAAGCTTGATTGCTTTAAAGGGAGGGCAAGAGAATAGGAAGAACTACTTGTTTTATAGGCACTACTGCATCAAACCAATCCAAGCCAACTTCGTAGTAGGAAACCAAGCTAGACGAAAAACACTATGAAGAAATGGGTCAAACTCTTAACGCACCACATACATATTTTCTTATTGGACTAAGAACCTCTTTATCCAAGGTAGGCACTCTAATGTGAGGATGCTTGAAGCCAAAGAAGGTAGCAAGAGAAAATACACAATAGATTAGTGCAACTAATACAACAATTGTTCACCTACTACTGAGACTTAGACTAGAAAGAGCTCATACTAGCTCATCAGATAAGAGAATAAGTAACTCCTACGAGCGACTATTCTGGGAAACCAACCTCAAGAACAACTAGAATAGAAAGTCGTGGGTCAGGTTCATAATAAACAACTCACAAGCTTGAACAACAAGAAGAAGATGTAGGGTTAAGAAAGAAAGAAGCACTATTAGAAAGAAAAGAAGAGATTGCTGAAAAGACTAAGAATTATTACTACCAATTTGAAAATTGTATTATTCTCCGATTGTATTATTTGTTGAATGTATTATTCTCCGAGGTAAGTGTCTTATTGCAAAGCCTACTCTAATTGGGAAACCAACAAGATTAGAACCAACAAGTTCTTGAAGAACAAAAGAGCTTCATTAGAATAAACCATTGCATCATTAATTAAGAAGGAGATAAGAATTCGTTAAGAAGATAAGATGGTAGATAAGGAGAGAATAGAATTGGAGTTAAGAGGATGGCAGATAATGTCGAAGTGAAAGCAAAATATCATCTATAAGAATGTGACTAAAAATTCTAGTTGGAATGTGATGGAGCATAATATAATATAGAATGTTGGTTAGATCATCAAACTGACAATGACTTGCCGATGGCTTGACTATTTCTGATCGATAAGCACCAATTTTGATCCATCTACAAACCCTTCTATAACCCATAGCCTTTCAGAACCTAGTGTTATTACGTATATAACATATTATTTCATTAGGTAAGAATGAAAAACCAAGGACGATCTCGCGCACTAAGAGATGCACTAACAAAGAAGGAGCTTGGAGGGTTAAGTCAGTATCTTAGTATATTGATCGATATAAGGGTATGAGCAGAATGAGCGAAATATTCCTACAAGGAAAAGCATATGACATGTTAACTCAAATGGCATTGGATATTCATAATGAATACACTATACTAGTAATGAATCAAATAAGGTAAACTTTTGTGTTCAATATGGAGTTACTAACCCATGATCTCTTATGCATAACATGAATCCAATCATTGTTTAGTCATGAGTGCTTTCCATATCTATTACATTACACTAATGTCTAGTCATAACATCATGCCTGTACATGCCCATCAACTTATATGGCAATAATTCATATGATATTAGTATTCAAAGAGCTAAACCAATACTGGTGTTTGTTTCATACGTATGTAATACAAATGGAATTACCTTTAATCATATAGTGGATACATATACAGAAGAGATAAGGTATGGGATTACTTCTATTTATTGTATGTACATGGTTAATGATATAGGAACCAAACTAATGGGAATAGATAGAACTCAAATCAATGGGAATCAAACTATTCATGGGATTGTATAACTCTAACCTATTAGCTTTGTTATGGTTAAGGAGTTACAATACACAGATACATGGTAACACTTCACTACTTACCACTCTATCCAGATCATATCTTACATAGTGTATCTATATTATAAATATTACTAGTATATAAGTGACATGCATGGAATACTGGTATCTTACTAAAAATATCCATATATAGGTGATAGTTCATAGTAGAGCTGACCATATAAGATCATATTACATTCTACCATTCCAGGTTAGCATTCAACACACTATTTCTTATTCCCATTGTCATTTACATGTCCTTGGTTAACGAGCTATCTGTAACTGCAACCGGTGAAATATGGTAGTATT
>ML777961.1:218316-232227 GCA_009831015.1 Picea engelmannii
CAATAGTGACAATCTCATCAGCAGAAGCATAATATGTAGCAGGTACATCAACAGCATGTCAAGCAGTCTAGATGCGAATAATTTTGAAGGATCTAATGCACAATCAAGAAAAGGCTACTACAATCTACTGTGACAACAAGTCCACCATTGCACTATCAAAGAATCATGTTTTTCACAAGAAGACAAAGCATATCGACACAAGATATCATTTCATTCGAGAACTTGTCAACAATGGAGAACTCATTCTACAACATTGCAGATCAAATGAACAACTTGCAGACATATTTACAAAGGCTTTAGCACAAGACCAATTTGAGTATTTAAGAGAAGCATTGGGCATTGTAAATATTAATGTAATTAGTAGTAGAAATTAGGGGGGAGTGTTGGAATATGTAATTTCTACCGGCATTTAATTCAGAACATTCTACTCAACCACCGATCAACCACCAACACTGTTCATCCACTGCCTCTTGTAAACATTCCTGAATCTTCCACCAAAACTCCAGATAGTTTCGGGAGGCTCCAGAAGTTTCTTCTCCCTCTATAAAATCATGCATTGTAACCATTCATCAGTGTGTTCAATAAAATCGCCATTTGCTGTGTATATTTTTGTGTTTATTTTGCCTCTGCCCACTCAACAACTATAGAAGAATATGATCTGGAAGTAGTTACTCTTCAGTAGACTTGAGTAACCCTCCCTTCTGATGACAAAAAGATCAACATTGAAGCGTGGGCACACATTTTATTTCCCTAAGAAGTAACACGAAAATGGGATTAACCAGAAGCTACACCTATAGAGCCTCTATGCCTAGGAAGGCACTGAAGCTACACACCACCCCCGTAATATATGTGAAAGAGGAGCACTCTACTCCCCTGATGAATAGGAGGATAAAGACGGATTAACCGAGCAATACTCCTCATGGTAATCACACTCGACAAACTAGAATGGGCTACACCCACTCGAATCTGGTATAGCTAATGCAACTATTACTCTCTTTGATTGATTGACAAACCACTCGACCCCCGCTACTCCTTCGATCAAAGAACAATAGAGTGGAGGAAAATTGCTGAAGCTCACTATACTATACGAAACATGAACATGATAAAACGCATAGGATGGCTGCTACTATAACCTCCTCCCTCCATAAATAGGATGGGACCTTCGTGACTAGGAGAATAACATATCTCATACTCACCTAATGGTGCATGGGCTCCATGATGATCAGATCAACCACGTTAAAAACTATCATGAGTGTGTCACTTCCTCCTTTCTACCCAATGAGAGACTACCTCCATTTAGGAGAGTATCGTTGTTAGGGTACACAATCATACCTCTCCCCTTGGGACTACACCTCCCTATGGTTGGAATGGTGGAAAGAAAGGATCGAAAGGTTCCCTAACTATACATATTCTTTTGTGAGCATAGACCGACAGATTATGAGACGTATTTATCACACATGATGACCTCTATTTGTGGTTCCCTCCAGATCGCTAATTGATGGCTCTAGCATTCTGACTCTAATTGCTCAATGGAGAAGGAAGAAACACACACCTAAATAACTGGAAATCCCCCATACCCCACACACCACCACTTTAGATGGAGGAGGAGGAATAGTCAGCCTGAAAAAGGTAGCGTATAGTGGACACCGTTTAGATATAGAATTGACCAGTACAAGGAACAATACCTTCTTTCTTTCTTTCTGCTAATCTCTACACGTGCAATTCCTCCATAATTCGAGGATCTCTTTATATGTGTTCATACATAGTTTTCAATGCAAGTACGTATTTTTTTATCTTCTTAGAGATCTTTGGAGTAATTCCTTTGTTGTGTGAACCAATGGGAATGATCATTTTGGGTTACACCAAGTCTAAAACCAAGTGGATTTATTTTCTGTGCTATCAATATCCTCTTTTTAGGGATGCTATTGACATAATCAGATCATTTGATCTGGATATTTCCTCCAATACAATAGTTATATGGTAAGTGGGTTTTTGTATTGGATAACTACGTCCTTGAGCTCTAGGTTGAATCCTTTGGAAAACAACATCCTCATTCACTTCGACTCTACTGATGAGTAAATTGGCTTTGTTCAAACCCATATTTTGATTTGCATTCACCGCCGCAGAATGAATTAATTGTGATATGGGATAACAGGCCCTATAAGGCATCAATTCCAATATCATAAGTGCTTGTCCATATGAACAACCACGAATTTGATTAATTACTCTACGTGCTTTATGAGCAGACATACGTATATTTCTTGCCAAAGCTTGTATCTCTGGACCTGGACTATTATTTCCCATTGACTCCATCCTCCCTAATGAATGACAAGTATCTCTTAATTAACGATGAGATTTCTTATCGTTTCTCGCATGTCCCTGAAAAAGTAGAGTAGGTGCAAATTCCCCAAATTTGTGGTCTACCATACAATCTGTTACATAAATGGGTAAATGTTCCCTCCCATTATGAACAACAATTGTATGACTGATCATTGCAGGTACAATGACAGATGCCCGAGACCAAGTCACTATTATCTTCTTTTCTTCCTTATGTTTAGATTTTTCATTTTCCTTAATGAATGATTAGCCACAAAAGGATTTTTTTTAAGTGAATGTGCCATGATCAATTACTTCTTTCCTTTTTTTATGGATATCCAACCATTCTTACTCACGTCGATGAAGGATGGAAGCATCACTATACCTATTCCTCTTCCGACTTTTCTTTCCAAGCGCACTATAGCCCTAGGGGGAAACACGTTTTTTCCTGCCAATTAGGGTTCTTCCTTCTCCACCTCCATGAGGATGGTCTACAGGGTTCATAGCTACTACTCTTACCTTAGAACGCTTAGCCAACCAACTTTTAGCTCTGAATTTATTGAAACTTCTATTGTTTGCAGTTATATTACCCACTTGTCCAATTGTTGCTGAGCAGTTCTCAGATATTAAACGAAATTCTCCAGATGGTAATCTTAATGTAGCCGATCGATTTTCTTTTGCGATCAGTTCTGCTACAACACCTTCCACTCTAGATAATTGTCCACCCTTTCCAAGTGTCATTTCTATGTTATGTATAGCCGTGCCTAAGGGAATATTGGTTGAAGTTAGACTCTTATTCCGATAAATAAAAATCCCTTCCCAAATTGTACAAGCCTCTCTCAGGGCATACAACTTTCTGGATGTATATGAGATGATATTCACATATATTGATGAAATAGAATCAAGATGAGAAAGGGAATCTATTGTATTCTCTATGTACCAATTCTCTACATCCTAGGTCTCTCTATTCCATCATCTGGCTTATATTCTTTATGTAGCATTCAGAATGAATGACTTGATCAAATTACGCTAATACTTTCGTATGTTATGGATAACGTAGGAGGCATATTCAACATCTTTTTCTCTTCTCTCTCTTTCTACTTTTTTCCCTCTCCCCCTCTTTTCTTTTTTGGAATTATTACCATTGTCTAGCTCTGAATCCACCTCTGACCATCAGATCAAATGTGAGTAACTTGTCTTTTTCGAGGGTGCCTCTATCTCATTTTGTTCATGCTTCGGACAAAAAATCTTGTCCTCTCCATACTATCATATCTTCAGAACCAATGATCCGATATGAACAATTTTTGGATCCAATCACCTGCTGTCATTTATCCTCAGTTTCCCTTTGGGGTTCATCCCATTAAAGTGTCCTAGTTGGATCAGTGAAAGATTTATAGGTTTTGCTGTAAACCCAATCGATTGCTTCCGATCATGTGAATTAATAATTCAAACCACACTCAGAGGTAGGGCATTTCCTATTGATATAGGAGCTTTTGGACTAGAACGAATAGTATCTCCAATCATGACCCCTCTGGGATGCATAATATACATCTTATCGCCATTCTTGTAGTGCACCTTGCAAATGTATGCACTTCTATTAGGGTTGTATTCTATGGTTACAATTTTTCCTGATATGTGTTCCTTATCCCGTCGAAAATCAATTTGAAGATACAGATGCTTTTGACCCCCCTCCCCTGTGTCTTGCAGTAATAATTCCTCTTCCGTTATGAAATTTCCCACAATGATGTTGTCCAGAGGTCAATTTCTTCTGTGGGTCCAACTGCACTCTTCCATCGAAACCTAATACAGATCTATTGCGTGTATCCAGAGTTCAAATTCTATATGAATGGATGGCCATTTAGTTTCAATTTTGTTTTTTCATTTTATTGTTTTGAAAAGAGTGGAATAGAATCACCAGGTTTAAGTGTAATAATCATACGTTTACAACGTATTGGATGTTATATCATTGAACCTCTCTTTCCTCCTTTTTCAGGGAGGCGATAACTATTCATAGCTATTACTTTAACATCAAAGAAATTTTCAATCCAAATTTTCATCTTTGTTTTGTTCCATTGCGAATCAACATGAAAAGTATATTGATTCCTTTCTAATAGACAAATACTTTTCTCCGTAAGTACTGGATATTTCACTTCATCCATCAATTTTGATCCCTCCATCATATACCAATTTCATTATACAGATACATCATAGGTTAGGTATGGAAGTTATGCATGAACATAATGCTCACAACTTTCCTATGGATCTAGCTGATGTTGAATCTATTTCAATAGGTGGATAATAAATACTCTGATGGATTGTTATCGTGTATTGCTTAACTGAACAATACCACACCTTTCATTTTATTGAAAGGTTTGGTATTCTTCAAATGGTTGTTGTTATTCTTCATCCTTCTTCCCATTCCATAAATAATGGATATGTGCAGTTCTCTTGCATCCAACACGAATTGAACCCGTGAGTTCACCAAATATGAGTTGGGTGCTTTAACCATTCAGCCATGGATGCTGAATAAAGATCATCAACATGTTCATTCTATAATATTAGTATAGACTCAGATCTGAAATTGGGTAGTTCGGGACCCAATCACATTCTTTCTCTCATACTTGATTCTTGTCAAGTATTACCAATAGACATTCGAATCAAATTGAATTGAATTAATTTGATAATAAGCCATGGATGAAACGAACAATTATATGTGAATCCATTATAATTTATTGTATTTATTGTTCGGTCCTTTGGTATTCCACTCATGGTGGATGGGAGAATGATGAAGAAGTTGATGGAAAAATGTAAGAATTTGATCTATTTCAAATTTAATCTATTTCAAAGGAGTATATTCATATTCCTATTTCCCGAATATAATACTTTCTAGCTGGATATCTTCATTAGTATGTAGCCTCATTCCTACCTATTCTTGCATCCTTGATTTCTATAACTTTGGCCCCCATTGGTAAAGAACTGGACTAATAGTTACAAATCAAGTATCGAACCAATGGGAGATACTTAGATCCGATCTAGGATCATTATATGTTCACTCCAGTTCTTGTTTTTCTTGATGTTGGAACAATCTCCCTTTATCTATGGCTAGTATACAGAGTATATCTGCATTTATAGGAGCTTCAATTCTCGTGCTTATTTTCATCGTTGGTTTAGTCCATGCATGGCAAAAAGGAACATTGGAATGTTTGTCAGTTTCTGAGTATTCAGGGGAGGAGGGAAGTACAAAATGACATAAATACAATGATGAATCCTATAGAGTTACCTTTACTCAATCAAACAATTGAGAATCCAGGTATTTCAACTACCCCAAACGATCCATCGAACGAATTGGGCCAGACTCTCCAGTGTATGGATGCTCCTTTACGGTATGTGGTTCCATTGAATTCACTTCATTAATAGGTTCACGATTCGACTCCGATCATTACGGTCCAGTACCAAGATCTAGTCTCGAACGAGCTTAACTCATTGTAACGACGAGGACCGTGACCATGAAAAAGTCTCCTTCTGTAGTGAGATTGATTATACAAACAAATTCCCGAACCAAACTAAAATATGTAGTTGCCGTGGGAGCATGTACTATCACAAAAGAATGTTTGGTACATATTATTATAGTACCGTTCGCGGAGTAGAGAAGTTAATTCCTGTGGATGTCTATTCGCCAGGTTGCCTACCTGAACCAGAGGCTATTATAGATGCTATAATGAAACTTCGTGAAAGAAAAGAGAGCTTGATGGATATATGAGGACCGATCTTCAACAAGGAAAGAATACAATATTTCACTATAAATCATAGGTTTCATCATGTTAGATTCAATATTCATACTGGGAACTATGATCAAAAGTTATTACATCAATCTTTTGAACCTCAATTCGAATCTACTATCGAAATATCCTCTGAAATGTTTAGATCTACTTCAAACCTCCAATTCTATTGAATAATACATCCCATTTCGGTTCAGACAGAATGGGATGAATAGATTCTGACTAGTATCAGAGCCTCTTATCCATTCAATTCTTCCATATCCGGGAATATGGAAGAGGGATGGATTAACGAATCAAAATATTTTATTGACGCATCGATAATGATATATCGTGCACAAGATATATGAGAACCAAAAGGAGGATTCGATTGATTTTATACTATATCTTATAATATAAGTCTTAATTATTTGGGTTGGTTGTCATTGATGTCAACCCTTGAAGAAAGTCCAGTAGCGAATTCCGGTAGCACAATGGTTTGGGTAATGGACCCAAGTTTGTTTTATGGATAATGGTATGAGTTTTGATATATTTGAAGGTAAGACTATTCTAGATGGATAGTATCTTTCATGCCATTTCTGGCGGTATGTGGAACGCCACATAACTCCTCACGGTTAGAGAGTTATGGCCATGTGAAGTTGGAGAACCCTCATGAGTCATCTAGAAGCCCGAAAATGTCAAAGTAGTCAAAGTGGTTGCAAAGAAGAAATTATTTAAATAATAAAGTGAAGTGATGAGTGTACTATAAGTCAAAGTGGATACAAAATAAATTATTTAAATAATAAAGTTAATGGAGAAATTACTAAGTAGACAACTGGTTAGAAGTGGGTTAGCCCTAAAATAAGGAAAGCGGGTTAAGATGGTTAGAAGGTAATTTAAATAATAAAGTAAAGTGATGAGTGTACTATAAGTCAAAGTGGATTCAAAAGAAATTATTTAAATAATAAAGTTAATGGAGAAATTACTAAGTGGACAACTGGTTAGAAGTGGGTTAGCCCTAAAATAAGGAAAGTGGGTTAAGATGGTTAGAAGGTAACCCCTTGAGGAAGTTACATGAAAGTATAAATAAGAGGCAAGGGTCTCTCATTTTTAATCACACTTGAGAATATTGATTATTTACAAGTGACTAAGGTAACCAAAGGATATCTAAGCCAAATTTTAGAGGGAAGGTGAAGTAAAGAAGGTCAGAATTCAAGGGAGGATAAATTCTTTTGATGATGCTTTCTAAGGTATGTTATTTACAGGTCATCTCACCATTTTCGCAATAAATTTTTTTATAGAATGATTCCTACCGTGAAATTGGGAGGCCATTGAGGAAACATATCCAAGTATCTGTGATAGAAATTTAAGCTTGTGGGTCGTTGTGTTGTTTTTGTTACACTACGTGGAAAATAGGGTTTGTGGCTAGTCCTCAAATTAGTCTAAAACAGGTGTTTCGGGTAAAAATGTCATAACTTATTCATAATAGATCCAAATTCAATAATACCAAATTTATTGGCTATATTACCATTTGTATTATTATGTGTACAGTTTTCATATCGATACAACAAGTATTCTGTGCGGGGCACACTCTACAAGTTCGCTCTCTAGAATAAGCCAGAATTCAATAAGGTATGCCATTTTTTCTATAACTCCTTTTATAAGAGGATCCAAGTAGTGAAACTCGAAGGAATTGCATAAAAGACGCTGAAGAACATTGTGTACTATTTTCAGATCTTTATTCATTACAGGTACATATTTATGATTATTGCAAGTTAGGGTTGTTGACTAATCCAAAACTAGTCATGTGAGACTAAAGTAAAATTTGATGAAAATGCTAGTCTCTTGTTAAGGAAGGTTTGAAGGTATGTGATCATATACACCAGGTATGTTACAGAGTTACAAATCATATTTGGATGATGAAATTGATGAGGGATTTTGGTTGAGGTATGTTATAGATAGAGGTTGTATAACAATGAGGTTGTGGCACATGGTTTGATGTAATGGTTTATGGTATTTGGTTATGGATAGTGTGATGTATTTATAGAGAAATTTTGATGGTTATATTGGTATTTGTATTTGGTATATGGTTGAGGTACATGTTGGGTACATGGTTCAAACAAGTAGTTGATGAGTTGGCACATACATGAGGTGTATATTTGATGATGTTGGTATATCTTGATGAGTCATAGTTTATGTGTATTTGATGCATGATTGGTACATATTTGGTGCATGATTGATGCACTCATTGATGATACAGATTGTGGTACAGGTTGGTGCATGGTTGATGCAGTTGTTTATGGTACAGGTTGATTACAGGTTGTTTGGACATGTTATTGTGATAGGTTATTTGTACAGGTTTGGTGCATGGTTGATTCATTTGTTTATGGCACAAGTTGATGTATGGTAAATGTTGGCACAGGTTATTGGTACAGGTTGTTACAGGTTGATTAAAGGTTGATTGGTAAAGGTTTACAATAGTATATCTCACAGTGATAGTGTGACAGTGGTTCCATCATTCTACTTCTACGTCAGGGCGGTTGGGCGGGGAAAGGGCAGGTGGTTGTAGCCACCTTCTAGTTGTAGCCGAAGAACATAGGGGGTTGTAGCCTCCTTCTAGTTGTAGCCAAAGAATTGGGGAGTTGGAGCTTCCCTTAGGTTGTAGCCTTAGAAACCAGGGGGTTGGAGCCTCCTTCCAGTTGCAGCTAGAAAACAAAGGAAGTTGGTGCTTCCAATGAATGTAAATCTTAAAGACATATAATAAAAATCATTCTGTGGTTTTCTCCCACTTTGGTTTTCCATGTAAAAACATTAGTGTACTGTGTATGTGTATTATTTCTCATTTGTTCATTGTTTATTTACTCTGCAAATTTTGGATGATAGTTCTACATTGATATAACACTTGCGTTTTGTGGTTAAAAAGGATTATTGCTCTATTACTGATTCACCCCCCCTCTCAGTAATCCAACAATTGGAATCAGAGTAAGGTTCCTTCAAGAATCATTTTAACCACTGAAAGGTAGATCATGGAGAGAAACAACATGTATAAACATGGAATACCATAGTTTGATGGACAAAAGTATGCATTATGGAGCAGAAGGATGAAAACATATATACAGGCACAGGGATTTGAAATTTGACAATCTATAGTAGATGGATACAAAGAACCAACAGTTCCACCAACAAGTGAAAGAACAATAAAACTCGGTCATACACCAAATTTATGCATTGTAAATCTGCTAAAGAGATTTGGGACACACTTCAAAATATTTATGAAGGAGATTCAAAATTCAAAGTAGCAAAGCTTCAAACTTACAAATGTCAATTTGAACAACTAAACATGAAGGAAGATGAGAATATGACAACTTACTTCTTACGAGTCGATGAAACAGTAAATGAAATCATAGGACTGGAAGAAGAAATTAAAGAATCTGTAATTGTTCAAAAGGTACTAAGATCTCTTCCTATGAGATTTGATCCTAAGATATCAACACTAGAATAAAGAGAAGATCTAGACTTAATAAGCATGGACTAACTACAATCTTCACAACATATGAAATGAGAACTGAACATGGAAATCTAGATATAAAAGAAGCAACTTTCAAAGCATCCAAAAGGTCAAAGCAAAAATAAAAAGAACATAACAACAAAAATGACATCTCGGAAGATGATGAAGAAATGGCCAATTTTGTCAAGAGATTGAACAAGGGAACCAATGAAAGATATAAAGGTAAGCTTCCATTGATTAGTTTTAATTGTGATGGTATTGGTCATTTTGATAACAAATGTCCCCATAAGAAAAATAAGGGGAATGATGAAGATTAATCAAATAGAAAACAAACATATAAAGACAAAGGAACCACAAAGAAAGTTTTCAAGAAAAACTTATGCACCAAAGAAAACATCTCCTCATCAGATGAAGATGAAGTCAGTGACAATGAGACATAAAGATTTCTATTCATGGCAGTAGAAGGATTTGATAAAGAACACACCAAAGAAGAATATGAAGAGGCATAAGTTGACTACCGAGAATAATTGTGTTGATATTATGGTAGCTGCGGGAGGTATTTACCTCCACATGTAAACCTGACAAGAATAGAAGACTCCGGGAAGCAAGAGAAAACCCTAATGAGTTGGCTAATAACCCTAGAAGTCTTGTCGGCCCAAAAAGATAATTTATATTAGGTTATTATCCTCCAAGAGAAGAAGTCGGCCATAAATAATAATAATATACTGAACAGACAGGTGCCCATAAGGACAAGTCGGCCCCAGTTAGTCTGGCATAACCACTATAAATACAGGGCACCAGTTCTCATTTATCACATCTCATAATTGCAGAGCAACAACTGGTGCGCACTACAGTTCCCAGTTTGGTGCGCATGTGTGGAGGAGAGCTCCAGGTGTAGCTGCTGCAGCAACTAGTTTTTAGTTTTGGCTTGGACTATCTCTTGGCTAGGGTTTGGACTATCTGATCAGCTATTGTTGGTGTGCTATCCTTGGAGGAAGATGCGCTACACCTTGTTTATCTATCTAGCCCAGGGTTTGCTTCCAGAGTGATTCTCTGTCAAGGTTAAGGTGCTCGGAGGGTGACTTCGGCCTATGGTTAGGTGACAAGGGTATTGTCAATGGTAAAACGAGCACACATCCTTCATATTCTAACAGGTTATGGGCCCACACCTCCTTCATTCAGTATAAACACTGGAAGTAAACATAGCCGTTAGGATATTGAGCTTGTTGAGGAACTGCCACTAGGGTTACTAGCAAAAGCAACTTCCAAGACACTGCCGCTAGGGTTACTAGCATGAGCAGTTGCAAAAACCCTAATCCTCTCGTTGAGGCACCTTAAGTGAAGAGATTGACCTAATCTTCAGACATATCAGTGCGCCCTAGCCTAGCACATCTCTTGATAGTCTCAGCAAGCCAAGACATGAAGTTTGAGTCTGTGGTCAAATCTAGGGTTTGACCAAGCCAAAGCAGCCATGACTTATTCTATGAAGTCAGAGAACAAGTTAGATGGAGCCTATAACTTCAGAGCATGGAAGACAAGGATTGACCTCATCCTTGCCAAGAATAAAGTGCTGGATATCGTGAAAGGAAAGATCATGAAGCCAGAGTTTGAAGAAGGAATCACAAAACATTGTAGCTATGGAGAAGTTCAAAGATAGTGATATCAATGCTATGAGTATCATAGTGGAATCTATAAAAGACCACTTGATACCCTACATCTCCCATCTTGACTCATCGAAGAAGATGTACGATGGCATAACAAATCTCTTCTCATTCAGAAACATTGGACAAGTGATGAGTCTGAAGAATGAGCTCCGTGACATGAAGATGAATAATGACGACAGGATAACATCATATTTTGTGAGGATCTCTTAGTTAAGAGATCAACTACAAGCTATTGGAGAGACCATTTCGGAAAAGGAATTGGTGAACATAGTACTCAATGGTCTTCCCAAGACCTGGGATGCATTTTCTGCAAGCATGAACATAAGGAAGGAGTATCCAACATTTGAAGAACTTTGGACTTGTTGTGCTCAAGAAGAATCAAGGATCAATGCAAAAGAGAAACCCCAAAAGAAGTATGATGATCAAGCCTTCACAAAAAGATTCAAGAACTTCAGGAACAAAAGGAAGTTTGGTTCAATGAGGAAGCCAAATCAAGATAAAGGCATTTCAGAAGTATAGTGCTTCAACTGTCGAAAGTATGGTCACTACAAGAATCATTGTCCCGAGCTAAAGAAAAGGAAGGAGAAACATGAAGCATCAATTTCCGAAGAAAAGGAACCTACAAAGAAGACTAAGTAGGATGGAAGAGAATTCTTCTTCTAAAAGGTAACAAAACTCTTCTTATTTCTTGTACGTATCTTGTTTGCATGGTCTCTATACATATCTTGTATATCTATCCCTTGGAAGATAATGTGTTCCAAGAATAACTATACCTATGGAAGAACAACAAGATGAAAATGGATATCATTAGATGATACACATGAAAGGATGAAATACAGATCATGTGGAAGCTATTACAAGATAAGTCAAATCAATCATGAAGAGACTTAGAAGAAGCAAAGATAGAAAGAAGTCAGTAATCGAGAGGAAATTGGAAAAAGACTTATGAGGTTTTGTAGAAAACAACAAGATGGAAGCGTGGAATCTGTTAGACAAGAGAGCCAATTATATATTGCAGAAGACAATAAGGATGCATATGGAAGCGTGGACTCTGTTAGACGGAGGGAGTCGATTATATGCACTTATACATGAAGCAAGGATTAGGAGGGAGCTAATCCTATGATCCATCGAAGATGATGAAATATATATCCATGGTAGCAACCATGAAAGACAGTACATGTTCAGTTCAACCGCAGAAGAAGACTTCTTCGAAGAGAAGCCTTAAAGTATTCCTAGTTGTGCATCTAGATCCATGATCCTATGATGAAAGAAAGAAGTGGAATCTTTAGGGCATGGAATCTATAAGAAACTCCATGGACCCAAGAGCTAAAGAAAAACATGAAGAAGAACATGAACATTCCAAGAAAGAAAGAGAAGCTAGAACAACCAGTCATTGTATCGAGAATCACAAGATTACCAGCCTGATATGAACTCACTAAAAAGAAATCAAGTAGAGGAACTGAAAGTCGTGATGAAGAACAATGTACGGAAGACTTATGAATGAAAGCATTGCGAAATCCAAAAATAGAGGTTCTCCCAGATGGAGGGAGAAGACTATGATGGTTACGTGTTCTAGTAAACCAGACTTATCTCTACATGAGTCATTATATCATCCGCAACATCCATGAGTTGGAGTTCTACATCAAATGAATACAAAGAATGTTCTCTAGAGAAATTGAATAAAGAGCGTATGAAGAACAATCTCAAGACTTTGAGGCATACCAGAAAGAGACCCTTGTATGCATATAGAAGAAGATAACTTGGTGGAGAACCTCCAGTGCACAGTAGAAGCGTGGTGAAGATTTCCTATAACATCAATATTTTTACTCAGTAGATCAGATCTCATGATGACAGAAGAAGTGCCACATGGATATGTTCCAGTCTTTCCAACAATGATATACTCTATTGTTTAGAGCTACATAAAGCCTTCACAGTGTTCCAGACTAAAGTACATTTGAAATCAAGCATTACATTATCCATGATGAAGTCCAAAAAGGAGAAAGTGGTCCTCCAATACATATCTCCACAGATGAGCAGATAAACAGACATTTTGGTAAAGCTTCTATCCAAGATGAAAGCATTTGCATACTCAAGCTGGAGCTCGTGGAAACAACTTCCTTCTTATTGAAAAAGGAAGAGATGACTCCCAGGTTGGGAGGGAGCACTGGAAATATTATTGAAGACATTCATTTTCAAGATTGAAAAATAGTCCATCTTGGACAGATGCTTTCCTGTTCGGAAAGTGGATTGAGACTTTTGACGAACAACTATTTCCCATTGTGGTTAACATGGGGAGTGGTCTAGGGCAGTCTCTCTTCTCGAGGGTTACTCAAGAAGACTGGCCCGCCTCTCCGGACAACGATTTCTCATTGTGGTTAACATGAGGAATGGTTCTTTTTGGAGGTTGATGCAGGACAATCTTTTCCTCTTGTGGTTAACAAAGGAAATGGTCTGGACAGTCATTCCTTAGGGTTTATACATTCTCTCTAGGGTGCACTTTTATTAGTGTAGGAGGAATGGTCCAGGGTGGGGAATGGTCCAGGCTCAGCAATCAGGGACATGCATTCCTTAGGGTTTATACATTCTCTCCAGGGTGCACTTTGATTAGTGTAGGAGGAATGGCCCAGGGTGGGGAATGGTCCAGGCTCAACATTCCTTAGGGTTATAC
>ML777961.1:253370-263412 GCA_009831015.1 Picea engelmannii
GCGGATGCCCGCGCCCAGTGAGAAGTTAGGGCGCGGGTTGCTTGTTTTTAAGTGGTTTTTGAGGAGTTACTCAACATGGCTTTGGCTAGGAAGAGGCATGAGTTGGCCTGATGCCAGGTAAACCTGTATGGTGCATTTTAGGGAAAACCAAGCCGATAATATTCAGAGCAACCAGATGAAAGCGAGTACTCATACAAGCGTTGATGGAAGCCTGAAGATGCCAAGCATCTGATTCTCTCGAACCTGTGACCGAGTGTAAATGCTAAGAAGTACCTGAAAGCCAAGTATCAGAGGTTAATCTTTTCAAATGCGTTTCACCTGTTGAGTTATTCGCAATGTCATTTCACAGATCCTGGAGAAAGATAGGGTTATGAAAACCTTATTCCATCAAGCATCCATGACACAGTATTGCCTCAGCGTGCACCATATGTTGATGCATATGCTTTGCAAGCATCAGATCCTTATGTCTCTGTGTATCAGAGGCATGTTACTGCCTTCAAATCTATTCCCTGTGAGAAATGGGCTGGTATCAGATTTTGATTATCGTGGTGTGGATCCAGGGCTTGAATATTTACACCGTTAGAGAATAAGAGAGCAAATTTACCTTGATGAGATCAATAGGGCTTATGTGCCAAGAGAAGCTGACTATGGTGAAGCTGCACTGCGTAGAGCTGACTTTACATCTCCACCTGGGTGTTCATATTCTTCACTAATTGGGTCATCTTCACTGTATCGATGCTGATTGAAATTTTATGATTTCTGGATGATTTGGTTGCATACAATTTTAAATTGTTAATCTTTGGAGATCCATTTCATGCTTTGTTTCAGTTTTTCAAGCTGCCAACAAGGTGAAAGAGATAAAGAAAACCTCCTATTTTTAGCCAAAAAACTGCCTGTTTTCCAAGGTGGCATTTTCGACTTTATCCAGCAGCTAATAGACATGTGGCAGAGTATTCCCATAATTTCAGGTCAATTCCAGATTTGTTGAGAAGAGGATAAATTGCATATGTGGCAGGGGATCAACTATTTTTCCAATATTTTCGAATTTTGTGAGAACAAACCATGAGGAAGCATCAACGTACAAGTGAAAGATGAACACGTGGCAAAGTCATATTTAAATTTGTGGGCACTGTTGTTAAAGTTGAGCATCGATCTCAGGCACAAGAATAGCAAGGAGAGGATCCCAGATTTGCCAACAATTTGAGATATCTTGGAAACAATTTAGTTTGTTTTAGATTTTGTTTCCATAAAAATCAACAAACAATTATTATTATGAGGCCTATTTAAGCAAAGTTTTGTAATAGGAACTGGGGGGAGGCCTGAGAGGGTTCAGGAGAGATTAGGATGCAGGACTGAGATTCTTTTTCATGATTGTAAAGCAAGAACTTTTTCATTTTACACTCAATTCTACAAACCTTTTTGATGAGCAGACTTTCTCCTCTAATATCTTTCTTCCTTTCCTTACTTGTAAAACATGTTATCTTTGCAATGCATCGACATTATCTTGTTATGTTGATAAGGCAATGAATATTTCACTGATTTCTTTCCCATTCCAAGGCTTGTTTTTAAGTACCTTATTCTCTGTTTCTGAATGACATTTAGGACCAGGAATCTTCCTGTGTGGGTGAACAGATTGGGCACTTACATACTTCTCTATTCTTATGGTTTTAGCTACTTTGTTAAATTGGATACCATTGACTAAGTGAGTGTGATCAGAACTTATTTATAATCAGGAATTGGTATTATCTTTCTTCATTTACTGCTGAAACCTCCAACCTTTCAAAAAACCAATATACATTTAACCATATAAACAATTGTAATGACTAAGATGTGCTAGGCTTGACCCTATAGCAGTCTAGGAGCAACTTCCAGCACTAACATCTTTTGGCACCGTTGCCGGGGATGAAGCAATGAAGAAATTTTCCCTGGGAGAACGACAACGATCAGATCCACTTCTTGATGGTGAGCAAGAAGAGGACATGTCCTTGACTACAGATCTTTCACCATGGTGACTCCACTGTCTAAAGATTAATAGGCGACTCCACTGGGAATTCAAATATGGAAGTTGTCTTGGCTTGGAGGTTTGCACCTCTCAATTTTTTAGCTATTCCTGGTTTTCCTAATCCCGTGCCTTCTTTCTTAGAATGTGCAAACATTCTTCCTATATTCCATGGAGATGAAGGGAATAATCCTGCCCAACATCTCATAGATTTTCATCAGTGCATAGATCAATTGAATATTTTTCATGAAGATGCTCTCATGAAGATGTTTGTATACTCATTAAATGGTGATGCTCAGAGATGGTATCGATCACTCTCTATTGCCAACATATCTTCTTTGCAGGATTTTCATGCAGCCTTCCATAAATATTGCAAGAGGTATTATTCTTCTGATATACTTCTTGAAGGATGTTGTGAAAAGTTCAAATATGATATTCATCAGAGAATAGATTGTGCTTCGTATGATGAGTATGATGAGCCTTGCGAAGACCGAGATCAACTTGTTTCCCTTTTCTCTAAAGTTTTGGAAGATGCTGAAGCAGAGAAGATAGAATTGGTGGCAAATTCTACTCTTCCTATACCTTTCATTTCAGATCCTATTGAACAACAATATGTTGGAAATATTGAAGTACTGCAAGAACAATTGATCCTGCTTTCATCATCAGTGGTTGATAAACCATCTTTGCAAATCAACAAGCCTGCATTTATCATGCCCGAACCTAAATCTGCAGACAATATTAAACAACCAATCATCAACAAAGAAAACAACCTGCACATTAGTCATGAACAGTTGGAACCAGTATATGGCAATATTAAGCAACAAGCAGAGGTAACCATTTTCAGTTATCAATCTACTCCTTTCTATGATCCGGTAGTCATTTATATGGATTTATGTTTCTCAGAAGATTTCAGCCTTGCTATTTTTGGAATTAAATTAGATGAGGGTTGTAGGTATGCGTTACAAATTAAAATTCTGTTACACATAAAGAATTCTACCCTGATTTCTATCTGCGTTGAAAAAGCATTGGTAAATGGTTCGATGTTGTCATGGCTTCATCGAAAGGATGATGTCACATGATGGACCATTTTTTACTGGTTAGAAGTAGGAATAGATAGAAGAATAAGCTCGCCATCAAGTATGAGATTCTTTTCAGTCTATTAGTTTGCATCAGAAAATTTGGTTTCAGTTTTGAAATAAAGACTCCATGCCCAATGCATAAAAAACACTATTGACAGGGGTAGTTTTGGTTTCAAATGGGAAGCAGAGTTGCAGAAGTTTGGGCCAGATTTGAATGATATTGACTGACTCCATAACCCAATGGACTAGGCATAGCATAAATGTGGATGTTTGCAGAGGCAAAGGTTTGCAGGTTGCGTTGCACATATGGATAGAACGAAAAGGCACACTGGTATGCTTGTTCTTGGAAGCTCATAGGGAGCATGCAATCCCTAGAAGGAGCCAATGTTAGTATCCAGATACTAAATATTCAATTTTCCCCTCATTGCAGGAATGAGGTTATTCTTGTAGAGCTAAAAAGTGTTGTTCCAAAGCACCGGTATTTCATATGCTAGAAATAGTGCTAAACTTTTAACTCGCCTCATTAGAGGAGGTATAGGAAGGTTGGAAGTTTCAACGCTAAGCAGTACCTGAAATCCAAGTATCAGAGGTTAATCTTTTCAAATGCGTTTCATCTGTTGAGTTTTTCGCAATGTCATTTCACAGATCCTGGAGAAAGATAGGGCTATGAAAACCTTATTCCATCAAGCATCAATGACACAGTATTGCCTCAACATGCACCATATGTTGATGCCTATGCTTTGCAAGCATCATATCCTTATGTCTCTTTGTATAAGAGGCAAGTTACCGCCTTCAGATCCATTGCCTGTGAGAAATGGGCTGGTATCGGATTTTGATTATCATGGTGTGGATCCAGGGCTTGAGTATTTACACTGTCAGAGAATAAGAGAGAAGATTTACCTTGATGAGATCAATAGGGCTTATGTGCCATAGGAAGCTGACTATGGTGAAGTTGCACTGTGTAGAGATGACTTTACATCTCCACCTGGGCGTTCATATTCTTCAATGATTGGGTCATCTTCATTGTATCGATGCTGATTGAAATTTTATGATTTCTGGATGATTTGGTTGCTTACAATTTTAAATTGTTAATCTTTGGAGATCCGTTTCATGCTTTGTTTCAGTTTTTCAAGCTGCCAACAAGGTGAAAGAGATCAAGAAAACCTCCTATTTTTAGCCAAAAAACTGCCTGTTTTCCAAGGTGGCATTTTCGACTTTATCCAGCAGCTAATAGACATGTGGCAGAGTATTCCCATAATTTCAGGTCAATTCCAGATTTGTTGAGAAGAGGATAAATTGCATATGTGGCAGGGGATCAACTATTTTTCCAATATTTTCAATTTTTGTGAGAACAAACCATGAGGAAGCATCCAAGTACAAGTTAAAGATTGACATGTGGCAAAGTCATATTTAAATTTGTGGGCACTATTTTTAAAGTTGAGCATCGATCTCAGGCACAAGAATAGCAAGTAGAGGATCCCAGATTTGCCAACAATTTGAGATATCTTGGAAACAATTTAGTTTGTTTTATATTTTGTTTCCATAAAAATCAGCAAACAATTATTATTATGAGGCTTATTTAAGCAAATTTTTGTAATAGGAACTAGGGGAGGCCCAAGAGGGTTCAGGAGAGATTAGGATGCAGGAATGAGATTCTTTTTCATGATTGTAAAGCATGAAATTTTTCATTTTACACTCACTGCTACAACCTTTTTTGATGAGAAGACTTTCTCCTCTAATCTCTTTCTTCCTTTCC
This sequence comes from Picea engelmannii, assembly GCA_009831015.1. Lineage (NCBI taxonomy): Eukaryota > Viridiplantae > Streptophyta > Pinopsida > Pinales > Pinaceae > Picea > Picea engelmannii. The sequence continues at coordinate 258,205 of ML777961.1, forward strand.
TTGTAAAACATGTTATCTTTGCAATGCATCGACATTATCTTGTTATGTTGATAAGGCAATGAAGATTTCACTGATTTCTTTCCCATTCCAAGACTTGTTTTTAAGTACCTTATTCTCTGTTTCTGAATGACATTTATCATCATGAATCTTCCTGTGTGGGTGAACAGATTGGGCACTTGCATACTTCTTTATTCTTATGGTTTTATCTTCTTTGTTAAATTGGATACCATTGACTAAGTGAGTGTGATCATCACTTATTTACAATCAGGAATTGGTATTATCTTTCTTCATTTACTATTGAAACCTCCAACCTTTCAAAAAACCAATATACATTTAACCATATAAACGATTGTAATAACTAAGATGTGCTAGGCTTGACCCTATAGCAGTCTAGGAGCAACTTCTAGCACTAACAATACCTATGCAAAGCCCCATGGTATTTCAGAACCATATGTCGCTTAGAGTATTTGATACCCAACGTGGTGCACAAGGTATGGAAATTATTTGTGAACTTTGGCACTGTTTGGCTCCTCTCTTGCCACAGTGTGGAACATCTCATGTATTTGTTGTCATAGTTACCAAATGGGTAATATTGTTCCTTGATCTCATCCACAAAAAAATACCAAGTGGGCTTGGCCCCATATATTCCAGAATCCTTTGTGGAAATTTTCTCACATAAAGTTTTCCAGCAATGTTTGACATGGGGGAGAGCCTTAAGGAGTGCGAAGGTGATCTTTTTCCTGTTGGAAATATTGTGAACAAAGAAATAATCTTCTAGAAGATTTAACCATTTTTCTAGGGAATCCGCATCTATCTGAGCTTCAAATACGAGAATATAAAAATGGGCTTGTACCTTGAAAGGAGAGGTGCTACCAAAGTGGCCTCTTGACGAAGACGTGCCTACTAGTATCAACATTCATTGAAGGATGTGGGAAAAATTCTCCATCATTTCGTCCCTCTGTCGCATGAGAGATTGCTTAAGCAACAGATTGATAAAATCTTCTGCTCTGTCATTTTTCTTTTCTTACTCCATGGATGGTTTCTTGGGTGTGCGAAAGAGATTTTCCTCAAGAGAGGGAGCTCGAGACCCAACTTGCTATACTCATACCTCATCGGGGACATGCACTACAAAATGATCAAGAGCAGCCTGCTCTGATACCACTGATCCAGATTATTTTCGACATGAAATGAGAGTGGAGATATAATAAATAAATGTACAAAGATATATCAGTTATCCAATAATATAATAGAGATTTATCAGAGATATAACCATAAACATAGAGATACAACAATACACAATTTCTATTAAAGATGTAAATGTACAAAACTTTAGAAATACATGGTGAAAGACTCGCTAGAATGGTGGCAACTTATCTTCGAGAAGAGATGTGACAACTAATGACATTCAAAAAAATATGAGTGTTACAATGAGCCTCCAAATACCATTTTAACATAAAAAAAATCCAAAACCCTAACTTCGGAAGATGAAAAGCCATCAATTTTGTGGACCTTGTTTTGGGTAGTTTAGTGTATCAACTTCCCGACAACGTAACTCTGGCATACAATATTCGTTTGGGGCGCACGATAGCTCATTGGAAAGGTATCAATGAGGATATTCATTTTGGGGGCTCACTCAAAGACATTTACGATCATTGTGGTGCCCGATCGTGAAAAAGCATCGTTTAGGCCCTCAAAATGGGCTTGAAAGTTTAGAAACCGAAAAAATACTAAAAATATTAAGTTGCCAACAAACTGTTTTTAGCCTGTTAGAATAGGTGGGTAGCCACTGATATACACTTGGATTGATCCTCCTTCCTTAGGAAGAAATGGTCTCCATTGCGTTGCATTCCCGGGGGAGAGGGAAAAATGCTTGCTGAATTTGAAGCTTGGTGAGCTGCTTGCCTTGCTGGATAAGTTGCACTGCTTGGTTTGTGGGAGGTTGTTGAGAACCTTATGAGATGACTGTGTGCAGAAGGAATGTTTTTTCTTTGCTTCAATATTTTTGACCTGCTTATGTTGGATAGAAGGTGCTTGGATTGAGGTTGCAGTGGTTGCAATTTCCTTCTGTTCACCTTTTGAACAGATTGTGAAGAAGGTGAATTTTGTAGTATGAGATACTACCTTGCGACATTGTTTAGGTGAGACATTAGTTGGAACTACCTATGATATCATGTAGAGATGAACCCTTAGAGTAACAATGACACTATGGATTTGAGACTTGTAAATAACATGGTGCTTCCACATATATGGCTGGACTAAAATAAAATCACAATCATTCAGTGGGGAAACATCACATAATACCTCATCCTTGAAGGGTTGGATGTTGTATGAGAATCGACACTACTCACTGGAACAGAGATCGTGTCCTTGGAAAATCTACTTGATGTTGTATGGATGTGGGTGTGGTGTTGTTGACAATCCCAACTATTTGATGACCTTTGTTGAGGCAAGGTTCTTCTGGATTTTTCTATCAACAATGAAATGCAATGGGGTCCCCTTCACCCACATTTGTGAATGAAAGAGGCACTCCTCCTCTTTAGGATTTTCTAGTTCTTCTGGATGAATTGTTGCGGTCATGACCTTAGTAGTGGGGTCTGCATTAGATTCGAGATTTCGAATCAGGGTTCAGATCATTTTCTTTGATCTCATCCACCAATGATTTTTTTGAGCGACATTCATTAGTGTTGTGCCAGGGGATTTTGTGGAAATCACACCAATTTCTAGTGTCCTTCGTCATCTTCCCATGAACCTTATTTTCCTGTGGCTTGGAATGGTTTTTTGGAGGCTGTTTGTTAGGGATGTCTTTATCATACATTGGTTGTTGCATACTTGCAGACCTGAACTCCTGTTTTTTCTGGTGCCTAAATTTCTACTTGATTTTGACAACATATCGTCCCAGTGATGAGATGTCCATGAAATCCATTTCGGTTTGGATGTACCTATGCAGAGCCCTGTAGTATTTCAAAACTAGATGCCACTCAAAGTATTTGATACCCAACTTGGTGCACAAGGTATGGAAATTATTTGTGAACTTCGACTCTGTTTGGCCCCTCTCTTGCCACAGTGTGGTCCATCTCATGTATTGGTCGTCATAGTTACCAACATGGTAATATTGTTCCTTGACCACATCCACAAAAAAATCGCAAGTGGGCTCAACCCCATATACTCCAGACTTCTATGTGGAAATATTATCGGAGTAAGTTTCCCACCAATGTTTGACATGGGGGAGAGCCTTAAGGAGTGCGAAGGTGATCTTTTCCCTGTTGTAAAAACTGTGAACAAATAAATAACCTTCTAGCATATTTAACCATTTTTCTAGGACATCCACATCTATTTGACCTTAAAATACGAGAATATCAAAATCGACTTGTACCTTGAAAGGAAAGGTTCTTCCAAAGTGACTGCTTGATGAATATGTTCCTGTTGTTATTGGCAGGCATTGAAGGATCTGGGAAAAATTCTCCATCATTTTGTCCCTCTGTCGTGTGAAAGTTTGCTCAAACAATAGATTGATAGAATCTTCTGCTTTACCATTTTTATTTTCTTCTTCCATGGAGGGTTTCTTCGACATGTGAGAGTGATTTTCCTAAAGAGAGATAAGCTCGAGACCCAACTTGCTATACTTGTACCTCGTCGGGGACATGCACTGAAAACGATCAAGAGAAGCCTGCTCTGATACCACCGATATGGATTATTTTCGGCACGAAATGAGAGCAGAGATATAATAAATAAACGTACATAGATATATCATATATACACTAATATAACAGATATTTATCAGAGATATAACCATAAACACAAAGATATAGTAATACACAATTTCTATTAATGAGAGAAATGTACAAAACTGTAGAAATACAGAGTGAAAGACTCGCTAGAATGGTGGAAGCTTATCTATGAGAAGAGATGTGACAACTAATCAAATTCAAAAGAAGATGATTGTTAGAATGAGGCTCCAAAGACCTTTTTAACATAAAAAAAATCCAAAACACTAACCCTGGAAGATGAAAATCCAACAGTTTTGTGGAACCCGTTTTGGGTAGTTTCATGTATCAACTTCTCGAGGACGTAGCTTTGGCATACTATCTCAGCTTGGGGCACATGATAGCTCATTGGAAAGGTATTGACGATGAGATTCATTTTGGTGTCTCAATCAAGGACATAGATTATTATTTGGGTGCCTGGTCGTGAAAAAGTGTCGTTTAGGCCCTCAAAATGGCCCCGCAAGTTTAGGAGCCGAAAAAGTGCTAAAAATAGTAAGTTGCCAACAAAATGTTTTGATCTAGTTGGAATAGGTGGGTGGCCACCGATATCCACCTGGATGAATCCTCCATCCTTAGGAAGCAATGGCTTCCATTTCTTTGAGTTTATGGGGGGAGAGGGGAATGCGCTTGTTGAATCTAAAGCTTGGTGAGCTGCTTGCCTTGCTGGAGAATTTGCGCTGCTTGGCTTGTGGGAGGTTGTTGAGAACTTGATGAGATGACTATGTGAAAAAAGAATCTTTGTGCTTTGCTTCAATCTTGTCTACCTGCTTTTGTTGGATAGAAGGTGCTTGGACTGAGGCTTCAATGGTTGCAGTTTCCTTCTGTTCACCTTTTGAACAGATTATGAAGAAGTTGAATTTTGTAGTATAAGATACTACCTTGCGGCATTGTTTAGGTGGGATAGTAATTGGAACTACCTAAGGTATCTTGTAGAGATGACTCCCCAAAGTAACAATGACACTACGAGGCCGAGACTCATAAATAACATTGTTTCCACATATATGGCTTGCCAAAAATAACATCACAAACATCCAATGGAGAAACATCACATAATACCTCATCCTTTAAAGGATAGATGCCGTATGACAATTGAAACTGTTGGCTGAAACATAGATCTCATATTTGGCGAAGCCACCCAATGTTGTATGGTTGCAGGTGTGGTGTTGTTGATAATCCCAACTGTTTGACGAACTCTACTGAGATGAGGTTCTTCTGGAATCCACTATCAACAATGAAATGCAACCGGTTCCCCTTCACCAGCATCTATGAATGAAAGAGGTGTTCCCCCTCTTAAGGATCTGCTGGTTCTTCTGGTTGAATTGTTGGGGTCATGACCATAGTGTTCGCGTTCGAATCATTTCCAGGTGAGAAAATGAGGAATGCTTGCATGCCCTATTGGGCTTGGCAAGGCAGAACAGGATGCTGTGGAGAAAAAGGGTTAACA